>CALNHX010003978.1:0-137283 GCA_940337035.1 Agriotes lineatus | reverse complement strand
GTGAGTGTCACATGTCACATAAACACTTGCAATTTCTAAACAAAACGTCTAAGTCTGCATCTTGCTTTGCTAAGTTTATTATCCTAGGAACTTAATAATAATATTTTTCTTCAAACGGCAGTAAAATATGGCATTATACTGCTGGATTGATGATGCTAAACTGTCACTTTATTGCCAAGCGGCAGATAATATTATCTGCCGCTGACGACTTTATCTGCCGCTCGTCAGCGGCAGATAAAGTTATTATCTGCCGCTGACGAGATCAAGTAATTTTCTTCGAATTTTGTTCACAAAATTGTAAATAATTTGTTATAAAAACATTTGAAGAAAAAATACTATATGTTATTCGGAGCAAAAGTATCTTTATGTGGCTCGGCTGTACTTATCTGCCTCGCAAGCTCGGCAGATAACCCGTCCAGCCTCGCCACATAAAGTATAACTTTTGCTCCTAATAACATAATATACTATTATCTTACAGTAGCAGCAATTACCATACATTATACAACTGTTTTCAGTGACTAAAATGAAGTTTTATTCACTAGTGAGTATAAAAGATTTTTATACTCACTAGTGAGTAAAATTTAATTTTAGTCACTGAAAACAGTTGTATAATGTATGGTAATAGGTGCTACTGTAACTATCTATTGTCTGTTTTGCGACATATTCTGACGGCTGAAACTGTTTAGGAATACGAATTGCTACTGTAAGATAAAAGGTCGTATATCACACGTGAGCGAAATGCCATTATAAGCTCGTGAGAAATTGTATCGCTCGTGCTGGGGCACTCGCGATTCAAAATTCCCACTCGCAAATAATGATGCATTTCTCTCACTTATAATATAATCTACTATTATCTACTAGCAACATGATATTGTACATTTTCGTCATAGAAACAAAATATGAAAAGCTACTCATAACTCCCAAGGGACTTGTCAAATTATTTCTCCCTCAAACTCGTGGTAACAATGCAACTACAATTAACGTCTTAGTAACCATACAATGAGGCAATCCTTGATGTTACTTACACATTCTAATTTTAAATGTCATTATGACATTTTGAAATTTCATACTATTTTTACGAATATGCTAGTAGATAAAATATTGTATGCACCACGGGAGATATTCATGTTCTTTACCTTCGGTTGACTTACAGATCTCGGGACAGAGTCCCTCGGTCTGTAACACATGTCAACCTCAGGAAAAAAACATATTCAAATCTCCTTAATGCATTAATATCTATTAGTTCCGTTGTCAAGAAACAGCAGCAAACAAATATAATCACCGACTTACACGTTTTGTTACTAAGGCTGTATCACTGACTTACATGATCAGCAGCGGGAAAATATATTTATGGACATATTTATGCAGTGTTACATTCAACAAATAACGTAGCAACTTGCAAACAATTTCTAAGCCAGGGCCAAATTTGAGACTGGAAAAGCAAAACTCTGTACTTCGATCATTTATAATTTTATTTTATCCTATTATGTTATTCTGACAATAACTCCTTAACAACGAGTTGCGTTAAGATGTATTTAACAGCACTAGTGTTGTTAAGAAAAATAACATAACGACACTTTATTAGCATTTAATCACATGTTGACAGCACTGAAGTGTATTGTCAGTCTATGTCAAATTCAATGTTAGTAGGTTACGTTTTGTTTGTTATTTGACACAACCTGACGCAAAACTTAACCTGAAAATCTCAAATTTAACATAACCTGACAGTGCTACCAACAATACGGTATTGAGTTTTTATCTTACTAGTGATACCACCACTCGCTGTTTAAGTGTCATTAGTAACCATTTTTTCTATTTTTTAAAAAGATCAGTATTTTAGGATAAAATAAACCTTGTTACGATATACGTAACGTTATCTGCTTTCTACATTACTCGTGAATTTTAAAGAACTCGCTCCTAACGTCGCTCGTTCATTCAAACTATTCTCTCGTAATGTAAAAAGCTTAATAACGTTACTTGAATCGTAAATTACTATAACTAACGTTGTGAAACTGGTGCCCCTTTTTACTTCCTTTTACTATAAAGGAAGTATTGGATTCACCCCAAAAATTCGAAATTGAGTTTTCAACGGATCTTCACGTTTTAGAGTCCCCTGATCCCAAAAAACATATTTTTTTTTATTGGTCTGTCTGTGTGTCTGTGTGTGTGTCTGTCTGTGAACAGAATATCTCAAAAACGAAAAGAGGTATGGCGTTGAAACTTCATATATAAGTTTTGTGTACTATGTAGATGACACAGCAAGCTTTTGAAGAAAATCGCTTAACCGGAAGTAGGTGTTTACTCTTGTGATTTTTCAGTTTTTTTCGATTTTTTCAAAAACGGCTCTAACGATTTTTTTTAAACTTTCCATTTTTATTACATTTTTAATGTGTATTGATGTGAGATAGGTGATTTTCCAGTTGAATACTTCTAAAGTGGGTTTCTTTTGTTTTTTTTCTATTTTTTTTATTAACTCCTATTTTAAATAAAACACCCGGTATATTATTACATTTTCGAATTCACCTTAAAATTCTAGAAAAAATTTGTCTCCTTAACTAACGCTCTATTTTGTACCGTTTTTGTAGAATTTGTAATTTTTGAAAATTTTTGACAAATTTTTAAAATTAAAAATGAAATTTTTGACTAATTATAAGATCACTGTAAAAGGAAGTTGTGTGAGTGTATCACACCAGATTTTTATGTTTCTATACCATGTAAATAATGTATCCCACTCCTTCATGCTTATCACATTTTATCCTGCTTCTAACACAATATGAACTAATAATGAAAGCAAAATCTCTGAAATTACAACCGAGTCTTCTAATAGTGATATCAATCTTACCTTGTCCTTAAAGGTTCTATCTTCATCTTATCTCGAATATCAATACAAGGTAATTCAATTCCCAAACTTGCTTTGTCAACTCTCGCGGCTCTATCTTCAATACTGAGTTTTGTGTAGTAATTACAAGAATATCGGCACTATTACTAGTTCTAATGATTGGCTGTTTTATACCATATGTTCAAAAAGAAATTACGTACTGGTTGACCATAGAAAATAAAAGTAATGTCAACAGCACGCTTTAGAATTCATTTACTGTCATTACTGCCGTTTTGTTTCTAAATTAAGCTATAATTATATTGGTTTCGACAAGAGAACACAAAAGATGAATGACGGAATCAATTTTCGATGGCCAACGTTTATGTAATTTCTTTTTAAAGACATGGTACCTACATATAATTCACTAATTTAGTATCCCAATAAAATGTTTGCATATATACTGCCGCGAAAATAAAACGCATTTTGCCTACTAATAGTAATTTATTATACAAGACGATAAAGTTAAATTTTATCCACGAGTGAATCGTTTAACGTCGAGACGAAGTCGAGACGTTAATGATTCAAGAGTGGATAGAAATAACTTTATCGTCGTGTATAATACAATATTTTTTTCTATAGCAAGAACTTTAACAATTTCAAAAGAAAATAGTGACAGTCAATCACATTTCAAAATGTCAGTAGCTAGATTGGGTTGCTACGATAATAGGAAGCTGTCATATTTAATTTAAACAAAAGTTAGAAAATTAAATTACTTTATCTATCCTTGATGTTAAAGTGCTACTTTATCTACCCTTGCTGTTAAAGTAAAACTTGACCTTTTGTTTTGAGTTGATAAAAGCACACTTTAACATGTGCTATAGAAAAAAAATAGTAATTTACGTAACAAGTATAGAAAGTGGAGTTTTTCAGTACGAGTGAGATGTTTCCGGAAGAGGCCGTTAGGCCGAGTCCGGAATTTCGAGACGAGTATGGAAAAGCCACTTTCATACGAGTTTCGTACAATATTTTTTCGTACACTAGCATACAAAACGGAATACTAAATTTATCCTCGTATATAGCAAATAAGTAGAGTAATATTAATGTAATGTAATATTATATGTGTTGTAACTAAGGAAACGTACGGCAAAGTGCTATTTTGCCGTACGAATACCGCAAAATGCTACTTTGCCGTACGAATACCGCAAAGTGCAACTTTCTGATTAATAAATTGTACGGCAAAGTAGCTCTTTCAATGCTAGTGTACGAAAAAATAAATTTTCAATTAATCGTTATACAGAGGCCAGCACCGATGTGGGGGTCGAAGATATTTCTAAAATTATGAGTTACATGAATATTGTGCATTTAAAAGTTGTAGGTACGAAGGTGGTGCACATTGCTAAAATATTTTTGATTATACAGGGTGGCTAAAAAAAGTGTGGCGAATCAAACTTACTTTTTTAAATAGAATGCCATATACATATTTGGGTAACTTAAAAGTTTTGCATTGAAATACTCATCATTTTGATATAAAGTTGTATAGGTCTAACGTCAACTGTTTTGGAGATATTACCGATTTTATGCAAAAAAAAATGCTGAACTTCAGGCGGCTGCTGTAAGCAACAGAAAACAATTGAATGAAGGAAAACATTACCAAAAAATTATTATTTTTGTGAGCTACCTTTCAAGTGTAAAATGGTGGATCTGGGTATTCGTGCTATACAGGGTGCTCAATATTTGCAAATTTAATAATTTCGATTTTTTTCAAATGGAACGCCCTGTATATTTTTATATTTTTAAAAAGCTCTTTTAATGAGCTTTCTTTAGATATGTTACTTCATACGTCCAAATTCAACTGTGTCAGGTATGCGTGTTTCAACATAAAAAACAATTTAAGCCCCTTAAGATGCTTTATTTTAAGGGATAACAAACAAACGCCGTTAAAATAATCATTTAAACACTTGACCTGTCAAAAAAAAGATAAATAAGGTTTAGAAAACAAAAATCCAGCCAATACTCAAAATTAGAAATAATAAATACGGAAAAACGAAAAAAACGAGGAAAATTAAATTTGAAAAACCATTGAATTTATGGATAGGAAATGGAATGTCAGAAGAAAGCTCATTAAAAGTACTTTTCAAAAATACAGGGATATACAGGGTGTTCTGTACAGCTTTATTACTCACTCAGAGCCGGAAAGGAGAACTATTTCAACATTAAGATGCTTCATTTCGAGGGATAACAGACAAACGTCATTAAAATAATGATTTAAGCATTTGCGTTTTCAACAAAAAAAAGATACAACCAAATTTAGAAAACAAAAATCCAGCCACTACTTAAAACTAGAAATAATAAATACGGAAAAACGAAAACAAGCAGGGGAAAATTAAATCTGAAACGTGATTGAATTTAGGGATAGAAAATAAAATGTCAGAAAAAAGCTCATTAAAAGTGCTTTTCAAAAATACAAGAATATACAGGGTGTTCCATTTAAATCAATCGAAATAATTAGATTTTCTGATTATGAGTTCTATGTACAGATTTAATACTCAGAGCTGGAAAAGAGAAAAATTTGAACATTTAATGTAATTACGTACAGGATTTTGGTGCATTGACTTTTGTTTATTTAAATCTGATTTTATTTGACCTTGAAATTAATTTATTCCTGCATTTATCATTTTTTCGTGTATTATTTCTTGTATTAACACTGACTGCATTTATATTTTTTAAACCTGGTTTTGTGTTTTAATTTTTGGAGAGCGCAAGTGTTTAAATCATTATTTTAACGGCGTTTGTTTGTTATCCCATCAAATAAAGCATCTCAAGGGGCTTAAATTGTTTATCTACTAGCAACATGATATTGTACATAGAAACAAAATATGAAAAGCTACTCATAACTCCCAAGGGATTTGTCAAAGTATTTCTCCCTCAAACTCATGGTAATAATGCAACTACAATTAACCTCTTAGCAACCATACAATGAGGCAATCCTTGATGTTACTTACACATTCTAATTTTAAATGTCATTATGACATTTGAAATTTCATACTATTTTTACGAATATGCTAGTAGGTAAAATATTGTATGCACCACGGGAGATATTCATGTTCTTTACCTTCGGTTGACTTACAGATCTCGGGACAGAGTCCCTCGGTCTGTAACACATGTCAACCTCAGGAAAAAAACATATTCAAATCTCCCTTAATGCATAAATATCTATTTTATGTTCAAACACGCATATCTGATAAACAGCTGAATTTAGAGGTATGAAGTAACATATCAAAAGAAATCTCATTAAAAAGGCTTTTCTAAAATATCAAGATATACAGGGCGTTTTATTTGAAAAAAAATCGAAATGATTAAATTTGCAAATATGGAGCACCCTGTATAGCATTAATACCCAGATCCACCATTTCGCTTTCCTTCATTGAATTGTTTTCTGTTGCTTACAGCAGCCGCCTTAAGTTCAGCATTTTTTTGCATACAATCGGTAATATCTCCAAAACAGTTGATGTTAGACCTATACACATTTATACCAAAATGATGAGTATTTCAATGCAAAACATTTAAGCTCCCCAAATATAGAGCATTCCGTTAAAAACAATTAAATGCGATTCGCCACACTTTTTTTAGCCACCCTGTACAATCAAAAATATTTTAGCAATCTGCAACACATTCGTACCTACAACTTTTATATACACCATATTCGTGTAACTCTTATAGTTTCAGAAATATCTTCCACCCCCGCATCGTTGCCGGTCATCCAAAGTGAACGATACCTTGCGAAAAATTTTGTATTTTCGTTAGGAGTTACTTACTATTTTAATAGTAAAAAGTTCTAATAAATATTTTTTAATGAAAAGGAGGATGAGAAGTAATTAATAGATATATTATTAAAGTGAAAGTAAAATTATTCTAACTTAAGAAAAATTAACAAACTATTAATATCGTTCACTTTTAGATGGCCGCGGTTGTACAACAATTATAGTAACAAACGTACATTTTTTTTCCCAAATCAATCAAGTTAAAGTGTAATATACAACACAACATACAACATACATTTGACGTTAATCTTAATACCATTTTTGTAACCAACCGTTTATACTCTACAGTTCTACATGCTACTGTTAATACTAAGGATCCAAAACCGTATTTATTAATTTTTAGAAACTAAATACAATAATTTATTTCTAGCTGGCTATCAATTTGATTGCGAAATGAAAGGACATAAGATAGAAAGAAATTCTGCAATTTACTTGGAATTTGAAAAAATGAACTGCGACATGAATTTACGGAAAGTTACTGTTTACCTAGGAAACCTATTTAATGGTAATCCTTTACTTGGGAACGCCACAAACAACGCTATCAACGATCAGGTGGACGTCTTTTATGAAGAAATAAAACCCCATTTAACGAAGATTCTGGAAGAACGATTTACAGATGTTGCAAATCGAATAACGCTGGGATTTACTTATGACGAACTCTTTCCGTAACATTATTACGAGTGCATCGTTCTAATTACTATTTCATATTGACGGTCTGCACCACTGTATTGCTCTATACCTTCACAAATTATTTGAAATATAGAATGGCCAATCTTAATTAATTGTGAGAGTAATTTAGATTGGCTGCATAGCGTAATAAAGTCAAGAAGCACATAGCAACTGATTTTTTACTTTTTATTTCTTTAAAAGTTTTCTAATTATAAGAAGATTATGTTGACATGTTTAATAAATACTAGGTTATTATAATTTCTAACATGTTTTCTGTTTTGAGGTTTACTCCAGTATTGAACGTTTAATGTCGATTATAACTTACTAGCGAAGTTAATTACAGTATCCAAGTTATAGGACAATGATGATTAAATATTACTTATACATGAGTTTATTCAGTCCTTCACTACATTTTTTTATGTAAGATTAAATTTAATTTAAAAATTAACGAGTCACCACTTTTGTTCGGGGCAAATACTTGTTAAAAGCTATTCTACCAACAGTTATATTAACTCCTTGCATATTTAAATTAATTTCCCACTTTACTAATACTACCACGTTTGTAGTGTACTTATGTCTAATCTGAGTAACTGATTATTTGCATAACAGATATATGCAAAATAAGGTAGTTCATACGAAAAAGTGTACGTTTACAAGTATTAAATGTTACCTATGTCGAATAGACACGTTAGATTCTGTCTAAGCAACAACGCCTTTTTGGTAACAGTTATTTGCGAAATAAATTTTATTAAATAAGTCAACAATGCATCAGATGTAGAAACTGGATCTTCATAATTAGTTTAATCCCAGGGACCCTATACAAACGCTTTTCAGTTCTCTGCATTAATATTTCACACAATCTGGCGAAGAAATTAAGCTGATGGATTGTATCATTACTGAGTTAAGATGTTTACATCCACCCAGCGTGATATGCTCATTTTTTTTCTTAATTTTTTGATTTTATTTTAACTCCAAAGCGATTGCTGACTTGAGAAAAGTTATGTCGTTTCATGAGGCAAAAAATACAAATTTGTATAAAATAGTCGAAGGTCGAAGGCAATACTTCTACTTCTATTAGTTCAATTGCACATAAGTCTACTAAAATTAATCATTTTAATACTAATACGGTGTTTTTAATTTTCTTGCTTAGAATGCTTTCGCTTCCACAACATTGTTTTCGTGATATCAGAATTATCCAGAAGCCCCATTAAGAGATTAAAAACAAATTCAAAATAACATGTTTTTCGTACACTAGCATTGAAAGAGCTACTTTGCCGTACAATTTATTAATCAGAAAGTTGCACTTTGCGGTATTCGTACGGCAAAGTAGTATTTTGCGGTATTCGTACGGCAAAGTAGCACTTTGCCGTACGTTTCCTTAGTTACAACACATATAATATTACATTACATTAATATTACTCTACTTATTTGCTATATACGAGGATAAATTTAGTATTCCGTTTTGTATGCTAGTGTACGAAAAAATATTGTACGAAACTCGTATGAAAGTGGCTTTTCCATACTCGTCTCGAAATTCCGGACTCGGCCTGACGGCCTCTTCCGGAAACATCTCACTCGTACTGAAAAGCTCCACTTTCTATACTTGTTACGTAAATTACTATTCTATTCACATTTTGAACTTATCACTTTCTTGCGAAATTGTGTGAAACTGATTTCTCCCCAACCAGCACGGATATCCCTAATTAAACGACGGTAATATTTCAATATTGTTTTTCGAAAAAATATTTAATACGAGCAATATTTTTGCAGCGAAATAAAGGATGAACCATGAGTTAAGGCACAACATGACCTCCTGCAAATTGATATTTTACAATCGTCATGCGTTATTGTTCATATGTCACTATGTAAGTTTAATAAGCAACTGTAAATATGTAGTAGCGATTTTCATAGACTTCACAGGCG
Organism: Agriotes lineatus; assembly: GCA_940337035.1. Taxonomy (NCBI): domain Eukaryota; kingdom Metazoa; phylum Arthropoda; class Insecta; order Coleoptera; family Elateridae; genus Agriotes; species Agriotes lineatus. The sequence continues at coordinate 128,052 of CALNHX010003978.1, read as the reverse complement.
CTTTCGATAACTTATGGTGGCCGGCCATGTTTAGAAGGTTAAAAGATCTAAACTGTCCAAGGGAATTGTATCGAGAGATCCAAAAAAAACTGTTCCTCAGCGGGCTGTGGAAATTCAACGTATGAATAATATGTTGGTGACACTGTACGTCAATGTCAAATTCGAGGTTATCAGGTTAGGTTTTCTGTCAGTTATGACACAAAATGCCGCAAATCCTAACCTGCTAACCTCGAATTTGACATTGACGTACAGTGTCACCAACATATTGTTCATACGTTGAATTTCCACAGCCCGCTGAGGAACAGTTTTTTTTTAATCTCTCGATATAAGAGCTTTAGAAGTTACTGCCAGGATAGGTATGTAACGATACAATGCCCAGACGAGAAGGTAACAAAACACCTTACAAAAGGATGTCCTCAAGGGTCATTGTGTGGACCAGTTTTCTGGGATGTGATGTTGGAGGAGCTACTGGAAAAACTGGAAGACAACAATGAGGCAGCAGGAACAGTAGCGTATGCGGATGACCTTTTACTCTTGGTGGAGGCTAACTCAAGGGCTCACATTCAAGAAAAGTGCAATAACCTGATGCAATACATAAACCAATGGTGCAAAGAAACAAAGCTCACATTATCAAAAGAAAAGACCACCTACTCCTTAATGAAAGGGGAACTGCAAAGGAATCCAATCATAAAGGTAGGAGGACAAAACATCAGAAGGTCTGGATCCACGAGATATCTTGGGATCAAGATGGATGAAAAAAGAAACTACCATAAACACATTGAAGAAGTATGCAACAAGGCGACCAAGGTGATGTATAAAATATCTGGATTGGCGCAAAGAGAATACAAAATACCACTTTCGTGTGTAAGGGTATACATGAACACGATACTTTCTTCAATTGTGGGATATGGAGCCAGCATATGGGCGCACAGGCTAAAAAACATCAAGCAAAAACAAAAGGTGAATGGCGCCCAGAGAAAAGTGCTACTAAGAGTGACAGGGGCCTTCAGCACGACTCCGACGGAGACCTTAACCGCGGTAACGGGGGGGGGGGGGGGGGGTACTGCCACTCCACCTGGAAATCAAAAAGAGAACGGCCATGTACTGGATTAGGAAGGTAGAACTAGCAAAAGTGCAAGAAATAATGCAAGCAGAAATAACAAAGCGTCAGATCAAAGAAGCTATAGAAGCAGAATGGCAAACGTCATGGCAGAACTGCGATAAGGGAAGAAGAATGTATAACTTCCTACCTGACGTCAGAAGAGCAGCGGAGATCAACCACCGCAGGGGCTGATACACTTCCTCACGGGACATGGTCCGTATCCGGAATATCTCTATAGATTCAATCTAAAAGCGAATAATGAATGTGAATGTGGTGAGGTAGGCACTCGTTTAGGTTTACGGACGTTTCGCCCCCGCCGTTACGCCCCCGACCGTTTCGCCCCCGAAGTTTTACTAAAAGCTCTAAAATTAAAACACCAACAAACAAATACAAAAAAAAAATTTTTTAACTAAAATTAAAACACAAACACCAAAAAAATAATAATAAACGGTTGCAGAACCTCCTCGTGGTGCAACTGGAAACAGCTAAAGCTAGAAGTAAAACTCGGGGGCGAAACGGTTCGGGGGCGAAACGGTTAGGGGCGAAACGGCTGGGGGCGAAACGGCGGGGGCCAAACGGTCGGGGGCGAAACGGTCGAGGGCGAAACGCCGGGGGGCGTTTCAATGCCAGCTTATGCACGCCATTGCATATAGAGAAAGAAAAGAGTTAAGAGGACACAACACGCAGGAAATCTTGGAAGACGAGAGACTCTTGCCATATCTAAACAAGCTTGCTGAAAAAATATCAAAAGAGTGCCAACGAAGATACAATGAGCAAAGACTCAATGGAAATAACCATCAGATGTAACTTCAAAGAACAATCATGGAAAGGGGCTGGAGCAGGAGGTAGTTCCCTGAGTTTCTTGACACTAAGTTCTCCGAGTCAAGAGATGAAGGGGCTGCTGAGATCTGCTTCCCAAGAAATGAGCAACAACTTTCTCAAACCTTTAAAGCGATAACCAACAACTTGCCCACAGATTATAAACAACAACATCTAACGACAAGAAAAAGGCATGGAATGGGGCTGCAGAGGAAGGGAGTCCCTGAGTCTCTTGACACTAAGTTCTCCGAGTCAAGGGATGAAGGGGCCACTGAAATCTGCTACCCAAGAAATGAGCACAACATTACCACAGATACAAAAACAACAATTCCACGAATCCACGAGGTAACATTCAATGACAAAGGAAATGACTAAACTGTCCAACATGGTCCAGGAATTACCGGACCAAGTAACAGTGAATCAGTGAAAGTGAAAGAGACACTTGAAAGACAATTTTTAATAATAATAAAAATAGGAAATAAGACTAGACGTAAGGATAGGGAAGGAAATATGGTATAAAATGAAGCTGTTGTGCAACGTCATGGATTACCGGACCTGCAAGCAGCTGACTACAAAAAAATGAAAAAACAACATAATGTAAGCATAGAAAATTCGACTAGGCTTAAGTAGGGGATAACAAACAACTGCAATTAGCAGATTAAGAAAATAACTCAATCAGGAAACCCAGATGTAAGTCAACCATAAAAATATTTTTTTTTATCATGTTTTCTGTTTGGTGTAGGAATTTTTTGTGTGATGTGATGTAATGTTTTTTATGTTTCATGCATGTTAGGTTTTTAGGATCTTAGCATGTAGCATGTTAGGTATAAGTAAAAAATAATAGAACAACTATAGGAAAATGTCAATAGAAACAAATTACGGCCTGAGTTAGATTCACAAGAAATCGGGCTACTAAGAAATGTAAGATTAAAATGAAAAAAAAATGAAAATGTGAACAGAATATCTCAAAAACGAAAAGAGGTATGACATTGAAACTTCATATACAAAGTGTCCCGCGAGGTAAGGTACAAAATTTCAGAACGTGTTCCTTAGGTAAATTCGAGTCGAAAATGTCTATATGAACATGGTCCGCAAATGCTTCCATATCGAGACACGACATTTTTTAAATTTTTGTATTGTTACAGGAAAATCTCTCTTATTTCAAAAAAATATAAAGATAATAATTGTTCAAAATGTTTATCTTTACACAGCAAGCACAGTCTAGCCCGTTTATAAATGTGTGGTGGAGCACATTTTGAACAATTATTGTTAATAAAAGAGATTTTCCTCTGGTACCTACTACTAAAATTTAAAAAATGTCATATCTCGATAAGGTAGCATTTGCGGACCATGTTCATATAGACATGTTTGACTCGAATTTACCTGAGGAACACCTCCTGAAATTTTGTTCCTTACTCCCGGGAGGGTGTACTATTTAGATGCGACATCAAGCTTTTGAAGAAAATCGCATAACCGGAAGTAGGTGTTTACTCCTGTGATTTTTCAGTTTTTTTGGAGTTTTTCAAAAACGGCTCTAACGATTTTTTTCAAACTTCACATTTTTATTAGATTTTTAATGTGGATTGATGTGAGATAGGTGATTTTTTCAGTTGAATACTACTAAAATAGATTTCTTTTGTTTTTTTTTCTATTTTTTTTATTAACTCCTATTTTAAATAGAACACCCGGTATATTATTACATTTTTGAATTCAGCTTAAAATTCTAGAGAAAATTTGTCTCTTTAACTAACGTTCTACTTTGTACCGTTTTTGTAGAATTTGTAATTTTTGACAAATGTTTAAAAATTTAAAATCAAAATTTTGGCTAATTATAAGATCACTATAAAAGGAAGTTGTGTGAGTGTATCACACCAGATTTTTTCTATTACCATTGCAAAATCTAGCCAAAATGAAATTTTGACGTTTTATTTGTCTGACGTCTACATTGTTAATTATAATTTACAGGATTCTAGAAGTTGTGAAATGTTCGTTACTATAGCAATATAACAATAAATATGGGTTCGTTTAACCAACAGGTAGAATGGAAGTTCCACCCACAAATGAGCGCTAAATGTGAATAGAATATTGCTGTTGGTAAGCCGGTTGTACACAGCTCAATTTAGTTAACATTAAATAATTTTTGAATTACCGAAGTTTTTAATTTGTAACGTGTAAAACAAGTTTCTGCAATCTAGGCTCCTACCAGTAATTTAAAATGTCTACCTGTTCGTTAAACGAAGTATAGTGACGAGAAGAAGTACTTTTCACAACTAAACTGATTTTTTTGCGTAGTGATCATGAAAGTCGTCTTCTTTTAACGAAAAATCACATAAGTACCACTTTTTACTTCCTTTTACGATAAAGGACGTATTAGATTCCCCCAAAAATTCGAAATTGGGTTTTCAACAGATCTTCACGTTTTCGAGTCCCCTGAACCCAAAAAACATGTTTTTGTTCATTGGTCTGTCTGTCGGTGTGTGTCTGTCTGTCTGACTGTGAACAGAATATCTCAAAAACTAAAAAAGGTATGACGGTGAAACTTCATATATAAGTTTTGTGTAGTATGTTGATGAGACAGCAAGCTTTTGAAGAAAATAGCATAACCGGAAGTAGGTGTTTACTCTTGTAATTTTTCAGTTTTTTCGATTTTTTCAAAAACGGCTCTAACAGATTTTTTCAAACTTGACATTTTGTTGTGAGGTAGGTGATTTTTCAGTTGAATACTTCTAAAATGGGTTTCTTTTGTTTTTTTTCTATTTTTTTATTAGCTCCTATTTTAAATAGAACACCCGGTATATTATTACATTTTTGAATTCAGCTTAAAATTTTAGAGAAAATTTGTCTCTTCAACTAACGCTCTATTTTGTACCGTTTTTATAGAATTTGTAATTTTTGAAAATTTTGATAAATGCTTAAAAATTAAAAATCAAATTTTTGGATAATTAGAAGATCACTGTAACGAAGTTGTGTGAGTGTATCACACCAGATTTTTTTTAACGAAAAATCGCAAAGAAAGTAATATTTTTTAAACCATTTTATTGAAATTGCGAATTGTCAAAATGAAAGCAACTTTTCGTTATTACTCGAAATTCGAAACCTTTTTAGAAAAACTGACTACGCCACTGCATTTTCATCAAAAAAGTGCATAAAGAACGTAAAAATTACTTTTTTTGCATAGTGATCATGAAAGTCGCCTTTTTTTACGAAAAATCGTATTGAAAGTACCACTTTTTTCACGCAAAATTGTGAAAAAAGTACCTACACTTTTTTAATAGCTATTTGTGCAACCAGTGCTAAAAGTGGCTGTTTATGCACGAGACATGAAAATTATGAAACGAAGCCGAAGGCTGAGTTTCATAACATGTCGAGTGCAATAACACTTTTATCACGAGTTTGCACACAATATTTTTTCTACGACCTTATATTTACTGTTATTAATCCATACATGTCGATTTAACAAAGGTTTGCATTTAGTTATAATTTATGTCATAATAAAGAGATGGCCATGATGCGCAGGTGAATATTTCTGGAGGCAGTAGCTGTCAGCCAGTTATCAAAGGTAAATATAAATGTATACAGTTTACTTTATTCATTGCATAACGCTTTAATTATTTAAAAAACACTTTACCTCTAACGAAAGAAGTAACTAGAATAACTTTACAACCTCACTTCCAGTTCGAAATTCTAAATCCAACACCAGCTGTTTATTTTTAGCACATGGGCTAAAAGTAAACAGCTGATTTCACTTTTAACACGCTAAATTATAAAACGTCACTTTTAGTGAAAAAACCTAGCGCTAAGAGGCCTACTTTTAGTAGTGGTCGTAGAAAATAGCTATTTATGCAACAAGTGCTAAAAGTCGACGTTTATGCACGAGACATGAAAATTATGAAACGAAGCCGAAGGCTGAGTTTCATAACATGTCTGGTGCATAAACGACTTTTAGCACGCGTGGCATACAATATTTTATCGACGACCTTAATTTTACTGTTATTAATCCATAAATATCGATTTAACAAAGGTTTGCATCTACGACACTTCTAATTTATGTTTGCGAATGACAGTAGTCAAGGTTAATTACGAAATGTAATTATTAATACTCCACATTTGACTGTATTCATTACATAACGCTTTAATTATTTCAAAAACACTTTACCTGTAACGCAAGAAGCAACTAGAATAACTTTACAACTTCACTTCCAGTTTGAAATTGTATTTTTATAACCTCACTTCGCTGTTAGCACATGGGCTAAAAGTAAATAGCTGATTTCTTTAACCACGGTAAACTATTAAACGTCACTTTTACTGCCGGTCTTATAAAGGCCACTAAACTGACGTTAACTTTAATTCGCTGTTAAAATAAACAAAAGCGCATCAAAACGTCAGTGTTTATGACATTTTATTTATTACTTCCTTTTACTATAAAGGAAGTATTGGATTCACCCCAAAAATTCGAAATTGAGTTTTCAACAGATCTTCACGTTTTAGAGTCCCCTGATCCCAAAAAACATATTTTTTTTCATTGGTCTGTGTGTCTGTCTGTGTGTCTGTCTGTCTGTGTGTCTGTCTGTGAACAGAATATCTCAAAAACGAAAAGAGGTATGGCGTTGAAACTTCATATATAAGTTTTGTGTACTATGTAGATGAGACAGCAAGCTTTTGAAGAAAATCGCATAACCGGAAGTAGGTGTTTACCCTTGTGATTTTTCAGTTTTTTTTGATTTTTTCAAAAACGGCTCTAACGATTTTTTTCAAACTTTACATTTTTATTACATTTTTAATGTGCATTGACGTGAGATAGGTGATTTTCCAGTTGAATACTTCTAAAGTGGGTTTCTTTTGTTTTTTTTTCTATTTTTTTTATTAACTCCTATTTTAAATAGAACACCCGGTATATTATTACATTTTTGAATTCTGCTTAAGATTTTAGAGAAAATTTGTCTCTTCAACTAACGCTCTATTTTGTACCGTTTTTGTAGAATTCGTAATTTTTGAAAATTTTTGACAAATGCTTAAAAATTAAAAATTAAATTTTTGACTAATTATAAGATCACTGTAAAAGGAAGTTGTGTGAGTGTATCACACCAGATTTTTAGTAATCAAATTTTGATGTGTTTTTGTTTATTTTAACAGCGAATTAAAGTTAACGTCAGATTAGTGGCCTTTATAAGACCGGCCGTTAGTGAAACAAGCTAGCGCTAAAAAGCCTACTTTTAGTAGCGGTCGTAGATAAACTATTTTATAGAAATGTCAATTTGACAGTTGTAAATTCCGAAGTCCTTTTTGAGTAAATTTCGGGTTAAAAGAGTGCAAAAAGACTACGTGTACATCACGTTTTGAAAGTCCCTTTCTTTCATTCATTTGCTGGATTAGCTCGGGATTGGCCCTCGTTGATCATACTGAAAATTCATGAAAAAAGTATGACTTTCAAAACTAGTTGTACAAATTACTACTTCCCTATTTTCATAAATAAGCAAGATATAGCCACAAAACGAAGAGTAGAATCGAACTTTCGTTTATAACCCGAAAACAAAAGACGATAGCCAATTTTGGTTTGCACCATTAAGGGCCGGTTGCAGAAAGCAATGTTAAGTCTGGTGTTAGCTAACATCGCGTCAAAGTGAACAAAAACGAATCAAATCTCAAATGCTTATGGTAACCAATACATTAGTAAACAAAATTTGATGCGATTTGGTTCACTTTGACGCGATGTTAGCTAACACGAGACTTAACATTGCTTTCTGCAACCGGCCCTAAGCTTTTCTCGAAAAAAGGAATCGAGGATGGGACCCCATTTCTCCATATCGCTTTTAGTTATCGAGATTACGAGATTCCTTATGAAAACATCGAAATTTGCCCACCCTGTACATGTGTGAGCATGGCGTTTTCGTTTTCATATTTTGCCATTCACATGTGAATGTTAAACTAAGCCTGAAGAATGAACATATACGTACGCTAATAACGAGAGTCTCGCCCGCCACAGTACTGAACATGGTCGTCGGATACGCTCGTGCATGCGCAAATCAATTTAATAATGGTACCAAATTTAAACGAGACCAAACAATTTGGCGCAAATTTTAAATCTGACAAACTAACTCCGTTTTCAATTAAAACATAAAGGTAGAGTAAGAAAATCTTTATTTAATTTTACTGAATATGGAAATTGAACAGCTCATAACAAAGTTTGCATTTGTATCAGTTTTGGACATTTCAGAACAAGCAGAGCATGGATAATAACATGTGTATAAGCCGTTCACGACCTTTTTGGGACAGAGTTGGCTATGATGTTTTCTTTTCATGTTGGTCTAACTGATTCGATGATGTAGCGGATGCAACTTTTTTTTTCTGTCAGTGTCTGTTCGACATTTTCTTGCCACCACATTGCCATATTTTTATTATTTGTAAGAAAACAAATGATTTATCAAATGTGTCAAAATAATTTTAATTTCCGTCAAAGGAAAATTCAAAATGCCCAAAATAATTTTGTTACAACAAAAAATTTCCATTAAACGATGCTACTTCCAATTTAAAAAAAACAAACCAAATTTAAAAGAACGCGAGTTGATGTGGAGACTAGAGAATATCCGGCAACAATGTACCTATTCAGAAAATATAACCTTAAACTGAAAACAACCTAACCTAACACAAAAAGTGTCAATTTCCATGAGGGAGTTTAGTTGCAACAGAGGTTCTGCCAACAAAATTACTAGATGGTCATAGCCTCACCTGACCCAAAAAGATCTTGAACGGCTTATAGTATTATAACTATGCACTAATTCTTATTCAAGACTAATGAAACATACGCATGTTTTATTAAATGTAATAAAATAGTATTTCACAATAACATAAAGAATAATAAAACAAAAGTCGTGACAGTAATCTTATATTATAAGAGCTGATGCCGCCGGTCGACCGTAAGCACTGGCGCGCGCACATGCCGATCGTAAGCGCGAGTGGCGCCGGCACACGTAGCATGAAGGACCTGCATACTAGCAAGTGGCGCGCGCACATGCCGACCGCGCACAAGTGGCGACGCAGCAAGCATTTGTATTGTTAACGCTGGCAAGGCCGGACGTCGGCTGGCCACCAGCCTAAGCAAGCATTTTTATTGTTAACCGTTTCTTTACGCTGGCAGAGCCAGACGTAGGCTGGCCACGCGTTCTAGTCTTATATTATACGAGCCGATGCCGGCCGCCGGCCGTCCAGACGTAAGCAGGCGCGTGCGCACGCAGCATGAACGGCCTGCGTACTAGCAAGTGGCGCGCGCGCACAAATGGCGAGACCGCATTTGTATTGTTAACGCTGGCAAGGCCGGACGTCGGCTGGCCACCAGCCTAAGCAAGCACTTTTATTGTTAACCGTTTCTTTACGCTGGCAGGGCCAGACGTAGACTGGCCAACGCGTTCTAGTCTTATATTATAAGAGCTGATGCCGCCGGTCGCCGTCCGACCGTAAGCACTGGCGCGCGCACATGCCGATCGTAAGCACAAGTGGCGAGACCGTCAACAGCAAGCATTTGTATTGTTAACGCTGGCAAGGCCGGACGTCGGCTGGCCACCAGCCTAAGCAAGCATTTTTATTGTTAACCGTTTCTTTACGCTGGCAGGGCCAGACGTAGGCTGGCCAACGCGTTCTAGTTTTTAATCATAATAAAAGATAGACGTTTCACATTACACAAGGTGCGTTTTTTCCAGATTATTCAGAGCAATTTAGAATATCATTTGATTCAACGGTTTAACCAAACACACTTATAATAAATAGCAACAAAACTCTATAAACTACGCTACATAAGTATGGTCAAATCTGCTGTGGATATTTAATGTCCGTTCAGATTTCTCTAACAATGTTTGACTAATGCTATCAACTTCTTTTAAAGTTGGCTTTTGGAATTGAACATTTTTCATTTTTCGTTTCTTTGTGGAAAATAGACGCACTTGTTTTTCAACATTTTGATTGGGATTAACTTCTTCGGTATTTTTGAAATGTATTGTTTGATTGTTAAGGGCGTTTAAAATTTTATCTAAGTCTTTCAAAATCGAGCGTGCTTGTTCATCATCTATGTCCGCTCTATCAGTTAACCCTATAATTAAGTCTGCTTTTCTTTTAATTGCATCAATGCTTGATGCAGATGCGGATTTTTTTATAATACCAACTTCTAATATTTCACCGATTTCAGTTGCATTACTAGTACACGGGATATTATTAGGCAACAAATTTTCTTTATTAGTTAATTTGGCACATGCATGTATGTGCTTGCAAATATTTAATTTTTAAAACATTGCCCAAACATGAGCATTTAAAACTATGAATACATATGTTACAGTCGTTATACATTACAGGGCATTGCCACATTCGTCCTCTTGCCTTAGTATCAGATACTGCTGAGCGGAATTTGATGATGAAGTTACCCACCACCTTCGGGTCACAAACAATGTATTATAAGTATAATGTTTTATTCTGTGTTCGGGTCGTGTCGGTTACACGACGGCCACGTTCTACAATCTACATTCTACACTGTGGATTAATGGACTGTGGCAAGACCCTCGTCGCTAATAGCATCATTTTGTTATAATTTTTAAATAAAACTGTAGTTTTCCCAAGATAAAACTGCCACCAATTTAAAAAGAAAAACATGTTGATACATCTGTACCTACGAATGTGTGTAATATAATAGGAAATAATTATAATTTATTAAATAGGACAAGCACTCCAAATTTAGTAAAATTTTACAATCTTAACTTTATAGAGGGCAATGGCCCCCACTAAAACAGGACTTCGAAGACGTAAACTAACGTACCGTTCAAACTGTGTCTAGGCACATTTCGATAACATTAATGTAATCATAGATTACAAGGATTTCAACTCACGTATCACTTTTTATTGTATGAACTATGAAGGCCTGTTGAACGGGTATCAATTCAAGTGAGTTAAATAGTCACGTACATACGGTAACTAACACTCATTAACTGTTTATTGCAATTAATTTCTGAATTAATTTAGTTCATTCATACAAAGGCTATCGTGAAAAATGATTGAATTAATATTTCTAAGGTCATTGTATAGTTAATTTCAAGACGAATGTATTAAACAAACTTTTCAAAGAACCAAAATAATAAAACTTTCAACATCAACTTTTATTTTAACAATGCCAGTAGCTATTAGCTATATTCGTCCTATTCACTACACTACAATTGTTTCTAAATTTAACAGGAAGGAGGACCGCTTAACGCGTGTATTTAATTTTATGTAAGAAACAGCTGGATTAATTAAATCCCAAGTACAAGCAAATAATAATTTATTACGAGAAACAAGTTGAATCATATTGGATCAGTCTGAAGTTACTACAACAAAAGAAAAACTTACTGATTATTCCGTATTTACGTTCCGAAACAGCTGTGTATCATCGTCCGCTTTTACTTTGCAGTAACAGAACTGGAGACCAACTATCTACTCATTGTTACACGATAATTTCATCATAATTTATAAATCCAAGTTTCATAAATAAACACCGCTTTGACAAACAAGGCGAGATCAAAGATCTTGAGTATTTCTCACGACTCAACGCACAGCACACAAAAACATTGGCGCATGATTAACTTTATCTCGTTTCAAAACAAGAGCCCGCCGGGGAAAGAAGGAGATAAAGAATACACTCAGCTGTTGCTTAAAACTGCAGTAGCTACTGCCACCTGTACGGTACATAGCATAAACAGTAACAGATTGCTATTCAGAGATGGAACTGTGTTGACACGTTGAGTGAAGCCTATCTTCACTCAACAGTTGACAACAATTAACAATAGAAATTTTAGGCACATTGTTGGGCTCTTTACGATGGTAGTTGTATAGTCGTATATATTGAGTACTACAAAACCAGTATTTTGAATGACAATACTTTCATAGCATAATATAAATATCTAAATCTATGATAAGGATAGCAATTCTTAGGTAATCGAGCTTCTTTATACTGCAATGAGAAAATACTCGTTTGCTTTTAAGGATTTAGCAATGTTGTTGCCTTTGTAAGTTAAATAATAATAATAATTAGGTAGTTAATATTACTTTGCTCAAGTGGGCTCTAATTTTTTGTACCTTTTTGAAGCCAGCCTTGTTAAGACCAGAACTAAAGTGGTGCGGTATCAATTTATTACGATTTGTACTTTAAATTTGCATACGAGTTACGGAATAACAGTAAAAGGGAGAGGTAGTATAAGGAATAATTCCAATAATAGTATATTATATCGTCTATAACTCATTTAGGGCAGGCCTTGGAAAGAAAGATAAAACATCTGGTCATGTCTTAACTTAAATCTGTAGGTGAACGTCAGATTGCATTTTGATTATGAAAACACTAGCAATCCAGTGAGACAAATGTCTCATTTAAAAAAACAAAAAAGACCGTTTTTCAAATAGAACGCGTATTAAATAAAAACTGTTTCAGCCTTAAAACCTCGATCGGTTAGGCAACCACCCAGACCTGGAAGCTGTAAAAGTGGTTGCCTAACCGATCGAGGTTTTAAGGCGCAGAGGGTCGCAGCTCCGTTTGGCTGGTGAACCAGTTTTTATTTAATACGCGTTCTATTTGAAAAACGGTCTTTTTTGTGATTTCTCGAAAACCGAAAGTGTCACGTGACTGAAATTCGGTTCCTGACCTGACATGACCATTTCAAACATATAACTTTCATAACTTTTTTCTCTATCTCTTACGGTTTGGCTGCTGAAACAGCGTCCCGGACGGAAGGACGGACGGACAGACAAGTCTATTATATATATGGATTTGTCACTGTGACAGGCAAAAGTGTACACTGCATTAATAAGTGTACTTGTATCAAGCCAAAAGGAAAATTATGATGGCAATTACACAACAACGAGTGTATTAATCATAACAGTCAATAAAAATTGTTTTTATTCAGTGTTTTGTATATTTTTAGGAAATTAGTTCAAGATTTAGATGTAATTTAGTTCATTTACTTCAATGTATTCACACTCAATATTGTTTTTCATATTCAGGCAAGAGAGATATAATTTTGTTGTTGATTTCATCGCAATATTCGTTTTTAGGGCTATAAAATTGAGAATTTTGAGGGCCGTTGGTAGGGTAGGAACGGCTAGAAATTTGTTTAAATAAACGACATGCGCTTCATGCGAGAGCGGACAAAACTTCAAAATAACTCGCCCCAAGAATATGGGCCATGTGCACGGATTTTTTTTTTGCAGAAGCTTGTTTGCAGCTAACTCCGCCAATTGGCGCGGGCTTAAATGTCCAAATATTCGCTTCTACACCAAAACTCCGTCAAACGGCGTGGGGCACACAAAGAATCAAAAGCAGACTAACTCCCCCATCAGAATATAGAAAAATTATGCAAGATGCTAGGTTCGCTGTAAAAGTGATACGAAGGCCGAAGCGCACTGAGTTTGCAAAATCCAAGTACCACCAAAAAAAAAATCATCGCCAACCTAACGAATTTCGATGCGCGAGAACTGAATATTGGCACTAAAGGTTTGTTCACAGGGAACCAACCGTTAATAGAGCATTTACACCGTAACGCCCTTTGGTGGAAAATTCCAAAAATTCCTGAAAATGGTTTGGCCTGTTTGTAAGACGATATGAAAATCGGGTTAAAGAATTAGAAGCGGAATTAGAAAAAGTGAAGAAGGATACCATCTGTGCACAGGACAACTTAGAGCAATATACTAGACGCAATAGTCTACGTATATTTGGGATATCGGAGAACAAAGGTGAGAATACTGACGATATTGTTATAAAAATCTGCAAAGAAAAGCTGCAATTGGACATAAAACCAGATCAGATAGACTGCAGTCATCGATTACCCGCCAGAGAGCCTTATCACAAACCCATCATAATGAAATTTGTGCACAGAAATACAAAACAACTGGTTTTTAGTAAGAAAAAACTTCTGAAAAATAGTCGAGTAGTAATTAAAGAAGATCTAACGCGACTCCGACATCAGTTACTGAAGGAAGCGGCTAAGAAGTATAGTGCTAAAAATGTGTGGAGTAGTGAGGGCAAAATTCTTGTTAAAACTGCTGACGGAATTAAACAAATTAGAAGTTTAGAAGACTTAATAAACGATAAGGCTTAATCTCTACAGCTGCTACGATGCTTGTATTGTGACCTTTGGTTTGGAGGCACTGGAACTGCGCACCGACTAGCGACAGGTAGTTTAGTATTAAAAGGGTTGTTTAATCTCCTACTGAATTGCGCACGGTATATGCAGGTAGTCAGATCGAACACAGTCACTCATTTCATTTTTGGCAAATGCACATAATAGGAAGAAGCAAAGCCGATTTTAAATATTTGCGGACGCTTTTTCACTGAATTAATAGATACAGTTGCGACAGGTAAATAGTTTATCCTTTAAAAGGTTTGTTTAAGCTTGGTTACCACGAACTGCGGTAAAGCGTTAGTGCAGTCCTTTGGCGCTGTTCCGCTTTAAGCCAGGCTATAGTTGTAAATAAGAGTAAATCCATTGCAATAGCATAGTACGTGTCTGAATAAATTTAGAATTTCAAAACTACACGAAAAGCGTGGGAAATAATCATACAAATCAGTGGCGTAGCTAGAAATTGTGTGCCCCGCCGGAAAATATTATGAGTACTCTAGTAGAACGTAGGCGGCGCAAAATACAGCAATTGGGACTAGCCCCGGAATACAAAAACGAGCAGTCTCCTGTTGGAACGTGGATCAAGCATTTATTTGGATTAACATTTCTTCCAGCAGCAGAAGTGGGGAATTGCTTCGTAGAAGATTTTATGAGCGAAAACCGGATGACTCTAGAGTTATTCCATTTATTGACTATTTAGTTGATAACTACATCGAAAATGAGTCGACGTTTCCTCCAGAAATCTGGGCTGCGAAAACTGGCAGCATTACAAGAACGACCAACGCTTGCGAATCTTTTCATTCCAAATTTAAAAGGGAAAATTCATCTCCATACCCTAATATACACTCGTTTTTTAAAGTGTTTTTAGAAATGCAAACCGATACATATATCAAACTCAATTCTATTAGGCGAAACGATAAAAAAAATATATAAGACGGGAAATTATATTAAAGCAGCAATTCATTGAAACAAAAATTGTGCAGTTAGATAGACATGAAATATCACGATACAATTTTGTAAAATGTGTTTCTTATAAATTTAATAGTATTGTAAACTTGTAAATAAGTATTTTTTAAATAATTTGTTAATAAAACGTTTGTTATACAGTGTGTTTCGCTTCTCACCTTCACAGCCCTATACCTTTCCTACTTATTTTCTGAGCTATTTGAAATTTTGGTCTATTATACTACTCTTTAAGAGGGTTATTTTTTGCATTTTTTAAATAATCTTAATTGAAAAAAACGTAGTAGGCCTGGTTTTATCTAAAATTATTAAAAAAAGTTGCTCAAAATTCCAAAAAATAGTCGAAAACCAAATTTTAATAGGAATTTAATTATCTTTGATGATGAATAATATTTTAATGTAAACGAATTAAACTTCAATGGTTGCCTGACTAAATTTAAGTACATGAGCTGTCAATTTATATTCCTGTAAATGTAAATAAAAAGTTAAATAATTTACATTACGACTATTTTTGTCATTCTGATTAACTTTCTTTAATAACATTTTTTCACAAAACTAAGCCTACTATGCTTTTTCAATTTTTCGCTTCAATTTTTGATCGCAGTAGGTTACTAGTGCGCTGTAAAGTATTTAAAAGTTATAAAATAGTTATTTAGACCACAAGTCTTAGAAGTGCACGCTAACACGAGGTGTCTATAAGATTTTTTAAAATTTCATTAGATATTCAAATCCAAGCCTATTTTATATAGAATTTAATTTGCCTTCATTTTAGTCAAGTGCGTTGGTCAGTTCTGCTAACTAACGAAACGTCTTTATTTATTGAAATCTGTAATTTGTTCACGTCAAAATAATACTAAAAATGAATAAATGAATAAATAATTTGATTCTAAAATCGTCCATTCCTAAATTAAAAGCAAAGTGTCATTTTTTTCACCAAGTGAAAAAAGTACCACTTCACACACTGAAATTAATTAAAAAAAGCCTACTTTTTCAAATATAATTTTAAAAATTATTATTTGAAATGGTGGTATGATTGACCAACATTTCAAGTCGATCTGAAAATAAATAAGGAGGATACAGGGGTGTGAAGGTGATAAGTGAAACACACTGTATATGATAAAAAATATATTTGATTTACATGTTGCTACATTTCTTAATATTTATTTTTAACATTGCATTAATATTTATTCCGTGTTAATAATTCTTCTAATGAGACAGTAGCTCGATAATTTAGTACCTTTTAGTAATATTATTCCAACCTGACATCTTTAAGTATTTCACACATTTTCGCTTTCTAATGATAAAATTATTTTATTTTATCCCATTATGTTATTATGACAATATCTCCTTAGCAACGAGTTGCGTTAAGATGCATTTAACATCACTAGTGTTGTTAAGAAAAATAACAACGATACTTTATTAGCATTTAATCACACGTTGACAGCACTGAAGTGTATTGTCAGTCTATGTCAAATTTGATGTTAGTAGGTTAGGTTTTGTTTGTTATTTGACACAAACTGATGCAAAACTTAACCTGAAAATCTCAAATTTAACATAACCTGACAGCGCTACCAACAATACAGTATTGAGTTTTTATCTCACTAGTGATACCACCACTCGCTTTTGTAAGTGTCATTAATAACCATTTTGCCTATTTTTTAAAATGAGTAGTATTTTAGGATAAAATAAACCGTGTTACGATATACGTAACGTTATCTGCTTAGTACCTACATTACTCGAGAATTTTGAAGAACTCGCTCTTAACGTCGCTCGTTTATTCGAACTATTCTCTCGCAATGTAAAAAGCTTGATAACGTTATTTGCATCCTAAATTACTATTGAAATTGACGCTAGAATAACTAACAGCGAAAACAATTTATATAACCGGGTGGCTGAATTCAAAACCGAACATAGCAAAAGCATGGTATATCAAAAAGTTACTAGAAACATTTAATTTAATTTAAAAAAGGTTGTCTAGATCAGAACTTTAAATTAATGGGGGGGGGGGGGGCTGAAAGTCATTTAGACATCAATTCGTTACACATAACTGATTTACTAAAAATTAAACACTTGTTAGGCTGGGTTTTGAAATCGGTCATCCCGTATGTAAATACTTGTGATATAATCTCGACAGGTAAAGACAAAAATATCACTTTTTGATTGCCCCCCATCCTAATCCCTTGTGCGCAGTTCGAGTTATAGTAAGGGTCAACCCAGGTAGGCAAAATATGTTGAGCGCAATTCGAGTGTTGGATTAAGGGACTAATGGGTTTGGTGCGCAATTCAGTTGCACCGTTTGGTTTAGCTGTGCTGCAAGTAAGGGATTATCGCTTATCAGCACTCAGGCCTACACGAGCATCTTTGTAAATTTAGCTATCAATTTTTGCTTTAAATTTCATTAATTTATCTATTATCTATTTGCTACTACATAAATACTTAGTTTTTGGTAAATAGTTTGTTGATTGTGTAGTAATATTTAATTATTTTTAATTTTATAATTAATTTGAGTTATTGGAATGGTCGTGCTACTTTAATTTACAATGTCATCTAATATTTTAAGAATAGGCCATCTTAACGTTCAATCTTTGTTACCTAAAATTTCAGATTTAAAAGTTTTTATTGAGCAAAATAAAATAGACATACTTACTGTTTCAGAAACTTAGCTTAGTCCTGGCATATTGGATGAATTTGTGCATATCGAAGATTATACTTTCTTAAGAAGGGATCGTGATGGACGAGCAGGGGGTGTTGGTATTTACATACGTCACTCAATTAGACATTCCTTAATTACTATACCACACGATAATACTGAACAAAAGTGGATTATTGTACATCATGGTAAGGGGAAATTGGTCTTGGGATCGTTGTATAATCCACACCAAAGGGATTATGTACACTTTTTAAATGAGTTTGAAAACTCTCTTATTCATTGCTTGCCTTACTCAGATAACATAGTCGCCTTGGGTGATTTTAACATTGATTTTTCTAAATTTGAAAATCCGGCTACCGTAAGTTTACAAAATTTATTAGATTCTATGGACATGCATCAAATCATCAACCAGCCAACCAGAATTACTGCTTCTTCTTCTTCATTAATTGATTTGGTAATCGTGTCAAATTGCTGTTCGACAGCGGAGAGTGGTGTAGTTGACTGTCATTTTTCAGATCACGATTTGTCCTTTGTTGATATATGTACTACAGCTTCTGTTATCACGCCAGTAATGCGTACTTATAGAAATCTGAATGATATAAACCTAAAATTGCTAAAGGATGATCTCTCTTTGATACAGTTTCAAAATCTTTTGTATATTTCGAATATAAATGAGAAATTATCGTTTTTTAATGATAATATTATTGCTCTTTTTGATAAGCATGCTCCCTTAAAAACGAAAAAATTGAGTAACTCTCCTGTACCGTGGTTGACGGATAATTTGAAATTACTCGTTTCATTAAAAAACAAGGCTAAAGCAAAGTTCAAGAGAACTAGGCTACCGCAGCAATGGGAGTATTATAAGTCATTACGAAATTTTACTACACTGATGTTCAAACAGGAAAAAAAAGCTTATTTTCATTTTGTTCTTAAAAATAATGGCGTGAAGGAGTTGTGGAAGCGGTTGGGTACCATTGGTCTTGGTAAAACCAAACAAAATCAAATTCCCGACAATTTATTGGATTCCAACAAAATTAATAATTATTTCATACACGGTATTTCTAATGCTGCCAATGTTAATCTGCCCTCCCTTGAAATGTAAGATAGTAATGCCTATAAAAGTTTAAATTTTAATTTTACTACAGTTGATAGTGAAGATATACAGAAAATTATATTAGGTATTAAGTCAACTGCTCTGGGTAGTGATGGCATTAATATTAACATGATTCAGTTGTGTTGTCCAAATATAATTCCGTATGTAACGCATTTAATTAATTCATGTATTATTGATGGTATATTTCCACAGTGCTGGAGAATGCCATAGTCAAACCAATACCGAAAATTAAACAACCATCAGAATTTAAAGATTTGCGATAAGCTTGCTTCCCGTACTGTCAAAGGTCATGGAGAAGGTCATGAATAAACAGATTGCTGACTACGTTGATAGTAATAATATTTTACCTGCAGTACAATCTGGATTTAGGTCGGGTTATAGCTGTACAACTGCTCAGCTAAATGTCACAGACGATATTCTTATTGCTGCGGATCAAGGCAAAATTACTGTTTTGGTTCTTTTGGACTTTAGTAAAGCCTTCGATACCGTTAATCATGAGACATTGCTGACAATTTTAAAATTTATCGGTTTTGGTGCAAACGCTATTGCTTTAGTTGCGAGCTACTTAACTGGGCGAACACAAATGGTACAGTTGGCAAATACTTACTCTGAAACATTACCCATAACGCAAGGGGTTCCCCAAGGTTCCACTTTAGGGCCTTTGTTGTACTCAATATATACGTCAACTTTCATGAAGAATATATAGTTTTGCAAAACACATATATACGCTGATGACACTCAACTATACTACTCCTTTAACATGCCTGATTTTGATGAGGCAATATATAAAATAAATTCAGATTTGCAGTATATCTGTGAGGTTTCCAGACAGCATTCCCTGAGAATTAATCCAGACAAATCATCTGTCTTACTGTTTGGTAATAAAAATGTCTGTAGTCTTTTGGCTAATTCTGTAAATGTTTATGTTGATCATGTAAGAATACCTGTAGTAGATACTTTATCTAAAGTCTCGGTCTTATTTTAGATAACACTTTCCGTTACAGAGATCAGATAACCAAATACATTTCTCAGGGCTATATGCATCTTAGGAAACTATACCCTCACAGGTCGTACTTAAACATCACAATTAAAAAGATACTTTCTGAAGCTTTTGTGCTTTCCCAATTTAATTAGTGTGTTCCAGTCTACCACCCAGCTATCGACAAGGTGACTGCGGACAAAATTCAGAAAGTTCAAAATGCGTGCCTTCGTTTCATCTATGGCATAAGAAAATTCGAACACATCTCTCATAAACTGACGGATGCCAGCTGGTTAACTATGTATAATCGAAGGCTACTTCAATGTTCAACTCTTTTTTATAAAATTTTAATTAATAAATGTCCGCCGTATTTATACAACAAAATCACTTTCAGGACAGACGTACATAATCTTAATACTCGATTCCGAGGCCTAATTTCGCCGCCGCAGCACTCTACTGTCCGTTTTGAAAGATCTTTTTCTTATCAAATATATCATATTTACAATAACGTATTGAAGAATTACATATCCCTTAATTTTGCACAATTTAAATACAAAATACGTCACGACTTATTCCGCAAACAGTTAGGATGCAATTAGCTTGGGCAATTAAGTATTTAAATAATGTGTTTGTCAACTTCCTTTGAGTGTACTAGGTTTAATATATTATAGTTGTTTAAGTTTAATTTAGTCTAAACACTATTGTAGACTTGATCGTTACAGATACTAGTTTAATTTAATTTAAGCAGTTTTTCAAATCTACTCTCATTTATTTTAATCAGGGTTTGGATGGAAGATCAGAGGGGTGGGATATCCTACTACCAGCTGAATCCCGCCTTGTGGTTACCCGTTTGAGTTGATAGTGCTTTTCCTCTGTCATTTCTCTTTTTTGTGTATTTGCTCAGGGGTAATAAAGAAAATTCTTATTAAATTCTTATTTAATATTCCAAATTTCAACTTTCTATCTGTGGTAGTTGCCTTTTTAAGACAATCTTTAAAAAACAGATCTATCTCATTTAACTCTTTTGAGTAGATGCATTCTGCAAAACCATGAAAATGGTTTGACATGATTTGTAAAACGAACTAATTGGCGATTTTCGACTTCCTACTTGTATCTATCTCTTGACGATCTTTAGAAAAAAACATCTACCCAATTTAACCCTTTCGGGAGTTACTTTTGAAAAACCCTGAAATTGATTTGACCTAATTTGTAAAACGAATTTTAACTTACTGCCTGTAGTAGTTTTCACGTGGACATATTTTCACAAATAGATTTGTTTCATGTAACCCTTTTAGGGGATGAATTCTCCAAAACCCGAAAAATGATTTGACCCGATTTGAAAAATGTTCTAATATGCTCAATTTCAATTTCCTACACTTGTAGTAGTTTCCTTTGGCGATATTTAGAAAAACAGATTTGTCCCATTTAAGTCCTTTCGGGGATATAATCTGCAAAATCATTAAAATTACTTGATCTGATTTGTAACACGAACTTCTTCGTCTTTCTTCTTCTTCAACCTTGGTCTATCCACTGTTGGATATAGGTCTCTTCCAGATTTTTCCACTTCTGTCGATCCTGCGCTACTTGAAACCATTTTTTCCCTGCGGTTTGTTTGATGTCATCGATCCATTGTCTTTGCGGTCTTCCTGCGCTTCTCTTAGATAATCTTGGTCTCCATGAAACGATTTTTGTGTCCCAGCGATTTGAATCTTGACGAGCTACATGTCCAATCCATTGCCATTTCATCTTTAATATTCTTTCGGATACATCGGTCACTCTTGTTTTGCTTCTAATTTCTTCGTGTCTTATATTGTCCCGAAGACTTACACCTAACATTGTTCTCTCCATAGCTCTCTGGGAAGTTCTAAATTTAATCATGCTCTTCTTGGTAAGCGTCATCGTCTCTACACCATATGTTGCAACAGGAAGTACACAGGTGTCATAAACTTTCCTTTTCAGGCATAGAGGGAGATCAGGATCTCTCATTATGTAATTTAGTTTCCCAAAGGCTGCCCAACTCAGGCTTATTCGGCGTGAAACCTCGGCGGTTTGGTTTTCTTTCCCGAGTTTAATTTTGTGTCCCAGATATATGTACTCCTGGACTGTCTCTAGCCTGTTGTTGGCAATGGTAATGTCGACTTCTTCTGCGCTCACGATTTTCGTTTTGTTGACGTTCATTTTCAAGCCAATATGTTCTGCTTCTCTGAGTAACTCGGTTAGCATTTGTTTTAGTTCCTCTGGGTCGCTACTTATCAGAACAACATCATCTGCGAATCGAAGATTACTCATATACGTTCCATCAATGTTCAGACCTTTTCTTTCCCACGAGAGGTTTTTAAATAAATCTTCTAATACGAGTGTGAATAATTTCGGCGAGATAGTGTCGCCCTGGCGAACGCCTCTTCTAATTTTAATTTGATCTGTTATTAAATCGTTGTTAATTTTCACTCGCATTTTAGCGTTTGTATAAATGAACGTTAGTAGTTTTGAGTATCTTGAGTCGATTCGAGCGTTGTTTAGTGCTTTTACAATTGACGATGTTTCGATTGAATCAAATGCTTTATGGAAATCAATAAAGGCTAGATAAACTGGGACGTTGTATTCTGTAGTTTTTTCAATGAGGGATCGAAGAGCCTGCAGGTGATTTGTGGTGCTGAAGTTCCTTCGAAAGCCCGCTTGCTCTGTTGTTTGGTAAAAGTCCAACCTTGATGTTAATCGGTTATTTATGATCTTTGTCAACAGTTTGTAAAGGTGTGACAATAAACTAATAGGTCGATAGTTTTCTAGGTCTGTGTTATCGCCTTTTTTAAAGAGCAAAATAACCTCTGAATTCTGCCACGAGTTAGGAATTTCAGCGTTCTCGAGACATTTATTTAGGAGTATACGGACAGATTCTAGTAAAGCTTCTCCGCCCATTTTTAACATCTCGGCTGTGATTCGGTCTTCCCTGGTGACTTTCTATTTTTCATTTCACACGAACTAATATGTCGAATTTCAGCTTCCCACCTGTAGTAGTTGTAGATCTTTAGAAAAACAGGTCTCACACAGTTAGCTCCTTTGGAGGAATGAATTTTGAAAAGCCCTAAAAATGATTTGACCTTATTTGTAAAAAGAACTAATATGGCGAATTGTAACTTTCTACTTTCCCCAGACTCTGTTATGTAACGATCTCTGAAGTAAAAGTCAATCGAATAGAGGGTAAAAAAACTAAACTTCTTTGTAGACGATATTGTTTAGTATAGGTAGTATAGTTTTCCCTTCTGGTTTGAGCACTACTAAATTTTTTGGAGAACTGACCCCTAAACAGACTAGATAAAGTTGACCGAGAGATGAAGTCTTCCTGAAGTCGACCTCAGCCTGATTCAACCACAGAATATGATATACCAGGTGACCATAAATGGTTGTGATTTTTTCTTATGTTGGCACTGTTTATCACAACCATTTATGGTCACACTACTGAATAAAATCACACTGCCATCAGCGTAAATTAACTCTCGGCGTGTACCCACAACTCGCATATACACGTTCCGACTTGTATGCGATCAGCAAATCCGCAGGCAAAATTTCAAGTGTTGACAGTTTTTCGGAGGCCGAGAGTTCAGGGCTCGCCTTCCGGCCGATGTATCCACTAACGATACAGTTTGCCTTTCGGATTGCAAGCCGGAAGGCCTGCCTGCCGGTAAATCGTATCGGTGTATGCGTATGCCCACCTTTATAGATAAGATATATCACTCTAGTGCTAATGCAGTTGATCCGCGTAATATTGGGTAGGAGTTTTTTGTGCACTAAGAAACCTACTCCTCCTTCAGTTATTTTTTCTGTTCCGATGTAGTGGAACAAATGTCCGGAATAGAGTGTTAGTTCTTCGTTACTTTTCCTCTTGTGTTCGCTTATTTCTAGTATCTCCCACTTTATATGAGAAAGTTCTTCTTCGAGTTCCTTAAGTTTTTCAGTAGTTGAGAGAGTTAGTGTGTTTAATGTGGAAAGGTTCAGTCGTTGTGTGGTAACGGATCGGTTTCTTGCTCCCCCCATATTCCCTAGAGCAGACTGGCCTTTTCTTGCCAGTGTGATATTTCGAACTTCGGCCCACCTGGGGACTGTTTCCAGATATCGACATTTTCATTTGGGGTTTTTGGCCTGTACTCTACCTCGCAGGCCGATGCGGGTTGGTATAGGGTAAAGGGGTGTACAGGATAGGATTTTATGGGAGGGGGGGGGAGTAAGGGCATGTAGCCTGGTTTTTCCTGGAGGAGGGAAAATGGGAGAGAAAAGGCAGCAGCTTACGCAGAGCAGGGCCGCCAGACCTGTAGTAACCTGTCCCTACGGGGATCGTAAGGAGTGTTTTTATTTACTGCATAATAAAATTTTTAAAGAGATATGTTTAAACAACACAATAGTAACCGTTTTATTTATGTATTTATTCAGTTATTATTTTTTTGAAAACGTAAATACATTTAGAAAATTAAAAATATACTTAAATATTCTTATAAAATCAACATTAACTTACTACCCCCATAGCTTTTGATATCAGATTGAAGGGATTCCACCGACACCATCTTTCCAGGGATGAAACGGTTCTTTCTTTTTGTGTGGCCACTTGCAGGGCTTTATAGTACAGGGTGTTATGGAAATGAGTGCAAATATTTTAGCCAGTGATAGAGCTCACCAATATGAACAACTTTTCTATATATCGTTTTTCATTTAATCGCATATTTTTTCAGTCATTTATTTCCCCTAAATTTGACAAGCCGCTTGGTAAGCAAATCTAAGTTAAAGGTGAACGACACAAGTATACTAAAACTGCAAACTTCTTGCACAAAAAACATGCTGTCAATAACTTACCTACCTCAATTGATAAAGTGCGTTGGTGACCAGATGTGTTTTATCAGTACCTATGCAGTTTTTATTGGTTTTCATATTAAAAAAACGTTTTTTTGTGTTTTGCGCCATTAAATTAAAATATTATTGCATAGGCGGGTATGCACTTTTAGAGTAAAATTGTTTTGAATTTTAATTCAGTTTTGAGGATGTTTTCGAAAAATGATAAATGGAGAAGTTCTTCAGTTTAGCGAGTTCTATTACGGGTTAAAATATTTGCACTAGTTTTCATAACACCCTATATAATATTAAGTATTAAGAACGGAAAGACATTTTACCGATCGAAGGCAATTGTTTGGAGGAGGAGCGAAGCGACGACTCCAATTATTGTCTGAGATCGTTAATTCCTACGTTCCTGATGCTTATGACGTTTTTTGCACGATAGAAATGTATTTTTCTCCAAACATCAATAAAATGTGGCATTATACCACAGAATAATATGTTGCTGACTCTGTAAGTCTTTGTCAAATTAGAGGTTAGCAGGTTAGGTTTTGCGTCAGTCTGTGTCAAAACGGACGCAAAACCTAATCTGCTAACCTCAAATTTTTTCTTACCGTTCTTGAGCGGTAAACATAACCTACGGATTTGGCAAAAAACGCGGTAACTAAGTAAAATCGTTCTATCGTGCAAAATATATTTTTATTTGAAATCGGCATTAAAGTACCTCGAAATCGTCATTAAAATACGAGAAATCGGCATTAAAGTAATCCATTGTTTTACGACTTTTTTGTAGGTGGGGAGGCGACAGATAAACGTCAACCGACGTTAATAACCTACAAATGTTGGGTTAAAATGTTGTAATTTCACGATTTATCAATTTCAAATAAAACATAATGTACTCCTCGGCACTGAAGTTTCTTTTTATCCCTCATGTGGTCTATTTGCCTTGGCCCTATGGGCCTAGGCAACTAAATCCGCATTCGTGATAAAACGTTAAACTTCAGTGCCTCGGTATACAAATTACTATTATTTGAAATCGGCATTAAAGTACCTCGAAATCGTCATTAAAATACAAGAAATGTTCAGCAAAATAATCCATTGTTTTACGACTTTTTTGTGGGTGGCGAGGCAACAGATAAAAGTCAACCGACGTTAACATAGCCTAGAAAAGTTGGTTAAAATGTTGTAATTTCACGATATCTCGATTTCAAATAAAACATAATGTACTCCTCGGTACTGAAGTTCCTTTTTATTCCTCATGTGGTTTATTTGACTTGGCCTTACGGGCCTCGGCAACGAAATACACATTCGTAATAAAAAGCTAAACTTCAAAACTCCAGTGCCTTGGTATACAATAGTATATTATGTTATTAAGAGCAAAAGTTAGACTTTGTGGCGTGGCTGGACGGTTTATCTGCCGAGCTTGAGAAGCAGATAAGTACAGTCGAGCCACATAAAGATACTTTTGCTCTGAATAACATATAACATTTTTTCTTTAAACGTTTATAGCAAATGTTTAATGTAATTTTAAGAGCGGATTTTATGAAAATTGCTAGTGAGTCACCCGAACTACGCTTCGGTTCGCTAAATTAAGAGAGATTCATTAATATAAATTTTTAAAAAAAGGATGCAGCGGGCGGAAACCGTACCCGGGCCGACCGCGTGGCATGCGACGATTCTACCACTGGACCACCGATGCTTGGTTGAATAAAACGCTGCTATGATAGTATATAAACATAGTGAATCACCCGAGCTAACAGCTGCCGCACCGCAGCCCCGGCCATAGATGTGTCGCTCCGCTGCTTACACGATTTAATTAAATTACATTTTTCGAAAACTGTCATCAAATGTTGACATTTTCGTTAAATTCTCAGTAAGCAAAGTGATTATTTTTTGTCACTTAACAGCGAAACACTTTTATGTTCTAGAACGCAAAACTCTTTTGTGTTCTAGAACAGCGTTTCTCAAACTGGGGTCCGCGGACCCCCGGGGGTCCGCAAACGCAATCTAAGGGGTCCGCGAGTTAAGCCCAAATAGATCTATTATAGATCAATAGGTATTCCTATATGTATAATATGGATTTATATAAAACTGACACAGATTTAAAGATTAACTTTTTTGTGCAATTATTTTTGAATCATTTCAGGCATGTTTTTCCAGCCGGTAAAGTTCGACAAACCTCCCCAAATAACTGCACGTGCGCTTAATCGATAACTGAAACATCAGTGGTTAAAATTTGGTTCAATGTTAAAACGTGACGGACTTTTGGTTACGACTGCGATTTGATTACGCGTTATCACAAAAAGCTTTGACGCATCTAATGCCAGTTTGTACGACATATTATGTGAACGAGCGTCCTCTACACTTGTATAAGTTACATAAAATCAAAATTCGGAATTGCTTAAAAAATGTAGAACCACAACTACGATTAAAACTTTCTACTTTTGAGCCAAACGTTTTTAATCTTATTTATGTAAAACAAACCATCCTTCGCAATAACAATAGTTATTATTATGTATGATTAACAATTCACATTATATCAATATTATTATTATTGTACGCCTGTATTGATACTACAGATTCTATTAGTTTTGTAAGTGTTCTTGTGTTTTTACTATCCCGACTTTAATAATAAAAATATCGAGCTCTCAAATATTATTTCATTTTAGTACCTTATACCTAATGTAGCAGCAAAGTAAACTGTTTTCAAGGTCACAGTTGAATATAAGTCATACACTATCTAAGGTCGATAAAATTGTATGGGGGTCCTCGAATTTTTGTAAGCAAATAAGGGGTCCGCCGATGCCTACAGTTTGAGAAACACTGTTCTAGAACATAAAAGAAATGTCAAAAAATGTGTAATTTTTTAGGAACTTATTTGTGATTTTATTAATTAAGTAACCCACATTAGTTTTATATTAAGTAATTTAAAATTTCAATAGATACTAATATACTATTATAAACTATTATAAACATGACTAATTTATGTTGTACTACATAAATAAATTGAAGGTGCCGATATTGCAGTGAGTTAAATTTATACATCACTTTGACGTTTGTTAAACAATTCAGCAGGCCGTGGTTCAAAAATTAATTGTTTATGAAATATAAAATTGTCAATTAACGTTGACAGTTACCTTATTTAATTTTTTTTATTCTCATACTACTTAGTTTTATTGCAGTTTTCGAAAAATCATTGTTTGCATCTCGAATGCGAAATGCTTTTGCATTCTCGAATGGGTATTTTGCCTCGCTAAAGCTCGGCAAAATAACTTCCATTCTCGAACGCAAAAGTAGCATTTCGCATTCTAGATACAAAAATAGCCATTTCGTACTTTTTTAAATAAAAACCGGCCTACGATCTAAGTCTAAAAATTTGCAAAATTTTAAGCCATACAACTCAATCGGGCCAGTATCTTAGGAGGAGATAGCGAACAAACATACACGCAAACATACAAAGAGAGCAACGATTTTATGTTATAGGATATGCTGTTCCTTCCTAATGTCCTGGCAGAAATCGAGCATTTTCGTCTCCGGACGATTCAGTAGTCTCTTCCGTTGACGGGACAATTAGTTGAGCCGTAGATTGCAGCAATAAATTTCTGCTATTCTGCTGCCACTGCTGTGATCCTGATTAGAAATCGAGAACATTTGACTTAAACTGCGTTCGAAAATGGCACTTGTTATTAGAGCGTAAAGTTACCCTTTTTCTGTGGCGTCAGAAATAACAAAACGTAACGTTTAAAACGTATGACGTACATTACATTGAAATTCAAACAGATCATTTAGATCACAGGTAGTAGACTTTAGAAAGAATTTGACATATAGGTACCTAACCTTTAATGTAAGGGATGCTCTAAATAGCACATTATTCAAACCAAGGCATTCTTGACCTATGCAGTCCGACGTTTCTCCTCTTCGGAGAAGTCTCTAACGCTTAAAATAAGATTTCAGGCTTGCTCGCGTGCTTGTTATTGCGCGTTATTTTACTGTCATTTTCGATAAATGTCACATTGACTATTATAAAACAAGCCATACTTAAAGGAGACATAACTAAAAACTGCAGATTTTTTGTTTCCTCCAGTTTCTTATTGTTAAATAAAGAGAGAAAGTTGTTACGTCACAGCAAAACGGTAATGTGTAGACCTTTAATATATTAGGGCGTGCCGAAAGAAACCGAGCGTTACCGATGCGTACGTCGTAGTATTTATTTATAGAACCACAGAGTGTAAAATATTATATTCTTTGGAAGATCGGTTTCTTGAAATTTTAAATGTGCTGTTTTGTTTCAAATGCAGTTGCATATATTCACTAATGTTGGTGTTATCGATTAATATACAAGGTGTCGTCCTGGACATTTTATTATGAAATATATTGCAGTGGCAGTAGCTTCTTGAGACTGCTACTCTATAAAAGTATTTCTAGGTTCTAGGTGGGAATTTATTTTGAAAGAATAAATTAATGAGTAATTAAAAAGTACTAGGGTGAATTTATGCATTAAAAGTACAACATAAATATTTGAGATGTGTTTAATGAATGAGAAATTAGATACAGTTTCTGTTAAGTTGTAGGTAATATTTTATTAGAAAGGTTCGAGCATATGAGTTGATTTTGTTGGGATAGTTGTTGGTGTTGGTAATATCAGAGCTTAGATCTTAATTTGCATTAAATGACAATCGGAATAAGTAAAGTGAAAGCTAAACTGGTCAATTATAAAACGTCAAATAAAACATATATAGAAAAGTATCCGGGAGTGTTAGCTTGTAAAAAAATGATATAATAATTATTGCTAGGGAAAATGAAAATATATTAAAATAACAACCACATTTTATTCAAAACGTAAAACGTGTTTGTAATAAAAGTAAATTTAAAGACTAAAAACCATTTAATAAAAGTTGTATATTATCTGGTTGGAGTATTAAAGTATTAAGTACAATTAATGAAACGAAGATAAAAACGAATTGTAAAAAACTAACTGTATAATATAAAAGAGTACAGATGGTACATACAAAGAAGAATTAGAATAGCTAAGATTAATTAAATAGTCTTCATGGAACAATAATGTCTGCAGAGGATTTAGATAAACTACATATAAGTCAATATAGGTATCCTTTTGATTTGGAACTATATATGAGTTGCTGTCAAGTGAATACATCTACAATTAAGCTGGAATTGGATGCACACTGCATGTGAATAAATGTTTGGACTTGGACGAGCTTGTAATCAAATGGATTTCTGCATCTGGTTTGGATTTTGACTTGGATAGTATAAGTGTTCTTGTGGGACGTCTGAATTGTCCTGTAATAATTGGATTGGATAAAGAGGGAGAGCGGTTTGGATAGCTGTGGTGTCTGAATTGGAGCTATACAGGAAGTTATCAGCATATGCAGCTGAGGTTGATTTGGATCAGGACTGCAGAGGAGTGATTATTTGATGTTAAAGAGGAGAGCTGGTCTTCAGTGTGTAGGTCATCTCAGCAATTTGGTTGATGATTGGAGCTTTCACCGCAGCTGTAAGTAAAGTCGTTCCTGCTATACATTCAGTCACAGAGTTGGAAACATTTATGGAACTACAAATGGAGTCAATTAGGTACAGCTACTGTTAGTTGTAGTTTTAATTAATATTTTTTGTTTGTGTGTAACGTGTATTATTTAAAGTTTAGGGTTCGCGTTGTAGTTTAAATTTATTTTGTAGTGGACTGTATCCTACTAGTTGCGCCACTCCGAAATTCTAACATGTGTTCCACTTTCCTAGAAATCCTAAAATCTTAGAACCCTCGAGTCTCAAAAAATGTTCCTCGTCCCTAAAACTAAATAGTCTCTACCCTTCGAACAGTGAACATCTCGTGCCTGTTGTCGCCGGCTAATTCAATTTTGTGTACATACATTGTTCTTGTCGTAAAATACGTGTGTATCTTGTACTGGGTGTTCGAATCCCCCCTTCAGCGTTACGAAACCACTTATCTCCAAGCCTATGTACCTCTACCTGGGAAGGATTAAAGGTAGGTGACGCAATTTTGTTTGTTTATAGTCCACTTGTGTTTATTTGTATCGTCGCATCGTACTTAATCGCTCATTTATTGGTCCTACTAGCCGCGGATTATTAATCAAAATTATTGTTTCGTATCGCAAAATTATTTCGTAATCGATTTACCCACCAAAATACATACGTATATCGTAAAAGTTTCGTTGAGTCACAGCGACATTTCGACCCTCGGTTGCAAACGCTACCTGCGTTGACCGCTATTTGTCAAGCCCTGTCACTTGCTTTGTCCCACTTTTCAAAATGAGTAAATTATAGTGGCTTCAAAGCAAGAAGTACATAGGCGTGGCTACAGTTATGCACCAATAGACGGTATTAGTGGCGTAGCAATAGGTATTTTTAGGGAGGCACATTAAAATTCCCATTTTAAAGGAAAACTTTTCATGCTGATTTATTTTTGGTTTCAAATGCTAAATAAATTAGCATGTCATAAGAAGTACAAGCTCTACCAGAAGCTCATGAGGCCGCCCTCCGGTAATGGCGCTAAACGCTTTCCGCTGCGCGGGAGGACTCGCGGTGCGTCATCCGCTCCATTCCGCGCGAGGCATTTTTACTAAATTTGCCCATTTTGTTGTGAATTTTTGCCAAAGCTGTGCATGGAACTTCGCCATTTGGTCGTGGCAGCATTTTAGACAACAGCTGGGAATCTGGCAGAGGGCGCAGGCCAAAGGCTCTTGAATACGTGTGTGACCTGAGAAACTTCGAATATGGCGCTACGGACAATAAATGACTAACCCCAATGCGTCATGTAGCTACCAGACTGTAAGGTGCTCGCCCAAACCCCTTTTTGATATTATTAACTGGTTAATAGTCATGGACACATGTAAACAAAATGACATGACGAACGGCAATGAACTGAATACAACAGCGGAAATCACCTTGTTGAACGTAATGGACTCGTCCGGACGTTTCTAGCGTTCTGCGCATCTATGACGCGGTGTACTTTACAAACTGAAAGACTTCTAGTGCATTTGAAAGCGCAACGACACATCGCGTTGAATCGGTTGCTCGAGGCACAGGAAATTTCCCAAGAAGCAATAAATGACAACTCTTTTTGGCCAATGCTGAAGATGCGTGCAAAATATACGGAGTCGTATTTAAACGAATTTATGTCGGTTCACGTCGAAATTTTAAAGTTGTCAAAAGAATGCGACTTGGGTGCGGAAGAGATAATCCGCAAGCAAGCTGATGATGCATTTTTTAATATTAATTGTACAATGGATACGTTATTTCCTGCAACTCCGATATTAAGTGACAATAATAAATCAACCTCGCAAAATAATGTCCGTTTGCCGAAAATTGCTATTCCGAATTTCGACGGAAGTTTTAAAGCGTGGGGCACATTTAGAGATTTATTTCACCAACTCGTCCATAACAATGAGTCGTTATCAAATATACAAAAGTTTCAATATTTAATCATGTCGCTTTCCAAAACTCCTTTGTCCGTTGTTTCGAATTTACCGGTAACTAACGACAACTATCCCCAGGCTTATAAGGCGCTATTTGAACGTTATCAAAAAACGCGAACGTTGGCAACTTATTATTGGAAAGAAATTCAAAATGCCACCCCATTATCCAGCGAATCGCCGGTTTCCATGCGCAACTTGTTAGATATATTCATCGATAATCTCGCAGCTTTAAAGTTATTAAATTTTCCTGTTGAGCAATGGGATTTCATTTTGTTTAATTTGCTTTTGGAAAAATTAGATGGTGAAACACGTAGGTCGTTTGAAAAGGAGCACAGTACAGTAGAGCTTCCGTCGTTCGAAAGCCTAAAAACATTTGTGTCGAATCTTTGTGAAGCATTATCTAGAACTGATTACCCCTTTTCTAAATTGGCAGTTTCCAAATTTCCCAAAGCTGCACCCGCAAAACCTTATTTCGCAAAACCTAAATCATCGTTTGTTGTAAATAAGGTCGAGAAAAATTACACGTGTACTTTATGTGATGCCGATCACTCGTTATCACGATGTCCCCAATTTTTGAAAAAATCTCCGTATGACCGTTATTTGTTTGTAAAAGATCGAAAATTGTGCTTAAATTGCCTTTCACATTCGCATATTCAAAAGAACTGTACGTCAGCGTTTGTATGTAGTACGTGCCGAGCAGCCCATCATTCGCTGTTGCATTTTAACTCGAATTCTAGAACCGCAGAAAATTTAACTTCGCCAACAATTGCGCAGCAACCTATTGTTTCCAGTAATGCTCAATCACTAGTACCGACTGTTGCTGCTAATCAAACAACAATTCCTCAAGCATGCAGTTCGCAAACAGTTCTTACAAACACTGTTGATGGACGTGCTACAATTTTGCTGTCCACCGCATTAATAAATATTATTGATGTTTGGGGCAATCCTCGTATGGTTCGCGCTTTATTAGACAGTGCGAGCCAAGCTAGTTTTATTACAACGAAGTGTGTAAATAAGTTAGGTTTACCTCGATCTAGATCTATAATACCTATCCAAGGTTTAGGCCAAATTTCGTCCACCGCATCAAGCGGTACCCTTAGATGTGAAATTCGTTCACAAATTCGTAACTTTTCATCGCTTGTGGAATTTGTTGTGTTAGAAAATATTTGCGCTTCCATGCCAAATACTCATCTCGATGTATCAAACTGGGACTACATTTCTAGCATCCAATTAGCGGATCCACAATTCTTCACTCCCGGTAAAATTGACGTTTTACTCGGAGCTGATGTTTTCCCGGAATTAATTCAAAATGGAAAAATTGTAGGCAATTCCACTCAACCCACTGCAATCAACACTGTTTTAGGGTGGATCATGATGGGCCCAGTGGCTCATAAATCTCCTGCAATCGTTTCGTCGTTTATAGTGTCTTTAGATTCTCCCGTAGATTCAACACTCAAAAAATTTTGGGAACTTGAGGAAGTGCCTAAGTGTCCACCTTCAACTCCCGAAGATCTCTTGTGCGAAGATCTGTTTAAAAGGTTACATTTTAGAACTGAGTCAGGTCGTTATACAGTCTCGTTGCCCTTTAGGGGCCCAGAACCTATCTTTGTTGACACTCGTTCAGTAGCACTGAGGAGATTTTATTCGTTAGAACGTCGTTTCGTCCAGAACCCTTGTCTCAAAAACCTATACTCAGAATTTATGAAGGATTATTTAGATAGCGGACACATGGAAGTAATTACCAAGCCTTGTTTCAAGAAAACCTCGTATTACATTCCCCACCACTGTGTTTACAAGCCAGATAGCAGCACAACAAAACTCCGTGTCGTCTTTGATGCGACCACAAGGTCAGTGAATCAGCTATCACTTAATGATTATCTATTGGCCGGTCCCAAATTACAAATCGACATCGTCACCATTTTACTTCGTTTTCGTCTTCACTCTATAGTTTTTACAGCTGACATTAAACAAATGTATAGACAAATTAGAATAAATCCGTCTCATTCCGACTATCAAAGAATAGTTTGGCGTTTCAACCCTGATGAACCTGTTCAAGATTATCGCTTAAACACAGTTACGTACGGTGTTTCTTCTGCTCCATTTCTGGCACTTAGAACAATTCATCAGTTAGCTGTCGATGAAGCAGCTGTCTTCCCCCTTGCGTCGAAGGTTCTTCGAACGGATATATAGGTCGATGACGTAGTCATTGGCGCGAATTCCAACGATTCGGCTCTCAAATCACAAAGACAGCTTATTGGCATTCTGCAAAAGGGCGGATTTGATCTTCGAAAATGGGCTAGTAATCACCCCGCATTACTTGCCTCGCTGCCCGGGGACTATTGTCAAAACCCCCTTTCTTTCGATTCTGAATCCGATATCTCTGTGAAAATTCTGGGATTGCAATGGTCTCCCAAGTCAGATCATTTCTCATTCAGATTAAATACTAGTTTATCAAAGAGTTGCACAAAGCGTGTAATACTTTCGGAACTTGCAAGGACTTTTGACCCTCTTGGATTCCTTTCTCCTCTCACCTTTTTCGCGAAGCGTCTTATTCAGCATCTTTGGTGCATCGGGCTTGATTGGGATGAAACTCCTCCTCTGGACGTGACTGAGCGTTGGTGGCAGTATCAAACTCAGCTGCCTGAGATATCTTCTCTACAGATACCTCGCCTTATTCACCAAACTTCTGCGACAGCTCGTCAGATCCACGGATTTTGTGATGCTTCTGAACTAGGTTATTCTGCGGTTGTTTATGTTCGCATCGTTTCTGAAGATTCGATAACTGTTTCGTTGGTATGCGCCAAATCTAAGGTGGCACCACTCAAACGAATCTCTCTCCCGCGGTTGGAATTAAGTGCAGCCTACTTATTATCTAACTTGATGTCGTTTGTTGTCCACACTTACTCCAATGACATACAGTTTAATCAAATATTCGCGTGGTCTCACTCCACTATTGTTTTGTCATGGTTAAATTTATCTCCTCATCGATGGAAAACCTTTGTAAGCAATCGGGTCTCTCACATTCAAGAAAGGATTCCTGCTCGCTCGTGGCATCATGTTAGATCACTCGATAATCCTGCGGATTGTGCTTCTCGTGGCCTGCTACCTTTCGAGCTCGTTGACCATTCGTTATGGTGGAGTGGGCCTTCGTGGCTATCTTCATCAGAAGATTCTTGGCCAAAATCCGACTGGCATCCGTCAAAGGTAGAAAATGCGCCATCGATATCCCTAGAAGAAAGAAAACTCACGCTGGCTACCATGGTTCATCAAGATATATTTGATCACCTTTTAGTTAGGTTCTCTTCGTTACCAAAAGTCTAGCGGATTGTGGCATGTTGTCTACGGTTTCTTCATAATTTGAAACATCCAAATGAGAAACGTAGTGGTGCTCTAGTTGCTTGCGAACTGCATCGCGCTCTTTTGGTCTTAGTAAAGCGTGTCCAACAGTTAGTGTTTGTGGATGATATTAATGCGTTGCGCTCTAAGCACCCGTGTTCGAAGCAAATTCGAAAATTAAATCCATTTCTGGATGAAGCCGGTTTGCTCAGGGTGGGCGGCCGTCTGTCTTACTCCGCATTATCATATGATAAAAAACATCCCGTCTTATTGCCAAGCAATCATCGATTAACTCATCTTCTAATCGAAGATGCACGCCGACAAAATTTGCATCCTGGATTAAAGACACTACATTTTTTGTTGCTGCAAAATTTTTGGATATTATCAGCCAAAAGAGCAATTCGTCGTTGCTTGTAAAATTGCCACCCTTGTTTTCGGACTATGCCACCTCGACTTGAACCGTTTATGTCCAATCTCCCCCGTCCGAGTCAATCAAGTGAAGCCCTTCTCATGCGTTGGAGTTGATTACGGGGGGCCCTTCATTATCACAATGTCTAAAACTCGCGGAGCTAAACCCATGAAGGCCAATCTCTGTCTTTTCGTTTGCCTGGCAACCAAAGCAGTTCATTTAGAGCTTGCATCGGATCTCTCTACAGAGGCTTTTCTAGCAGCCCTTCGCAGCTTTGTGTCTCGTCGTGGTCGATGTTCCCATATCTACAGCGATTGTGGAACCAATTTCGTAGGAGCCCAACGGCAGCTACAACTCTTAATGCAACAGGCAGCAGAGTCTGAACATATTGTGTGGCATTTTAATCCCCCGTCAGCTCCCCATTTTGGGGGTATCTGGGAAGCGGGTATTAAATCGGTTAAGTCACACCTTTCGCGAGTTGTAGGCGATCAAAGGTTATCTTACGAAGAATTCTATACTATTTTAGTTCAAATAGAGGCCGTATTGAATTCTCGTCCTTTGTGTGAGATGAGCTCCGACCCCAACGATTGCTCAGCTCTGACTCCAGGCCATTTTTTGACGTTGGAACCTCTAACTGCAATAGCAGATACCGATATAACCCACGAGAAAATTAATCGCATGACTCGTTGGCAACTGTTACAAAGGTTCCATCAAGATTTTTGGAAGCGATGGCATAGGGAATATCTCCATACACTTCAACAGAGGCACAAGTGGAATAAGTTATCGCCCCCTATCGCCCCTGGTATGGTCGTTCTGGTAGATGACGATGCAGCTCCCCCTTTAAAATGGAACCTTGCTCGGGTGGAAAAGCTCCATCCTGGTCCTGATGGTGTTTGTCGTGTTGTTACCGTTAAGACTAAATTGGGGTTACTGCAACGCCCTGTGGTAAAAATTTGCCCTGTACCATCCCCACAATAACTGATATGAAAATACATTGTATTTTGGTGGGCGGTTATGTTAGTTGTAGTTTTAATTAATATTTTTTGTTTGTGTGTAGCGTGTATTATTTAAAGTTTAGGGTTCGCGTTGTAGTTTAAATTTATTTTGTAGTGGACTGTATCCTACTAGTTGCGCCACTCCGAAATTCTAACATGTGTTCCACTTTCCTAGAAATCCTAAAATCTTAGAACCCTCGAGTCTCGAAAAATGTCCCTCGTCCCAAAAACTAATTAGTCTCTACCCTTCAAACAGTGAACATCTCGTGCCTGTTGTCCCCGGCTAATTCAATTTTGTGTACATACATTGTTCTCGTCGTAAAATACGTGTGTATCTTGTACTGGGTGTTCGAATCCCCCCTTCAGCGTTACGAAACCACTTATCTCCAAGCCTATGTACCTGTACCTGGGAAGGATTAAAGGTAGGTGACGCAATTTTGTTTGTCTATAGTCCACTTGTGTTTATTTGTATCGTCGCATCGTTCTTAATCGTTCAGCTACAGTTATGGATGTTGAAATGAGCTTATTTACTTAGCAGTTCCGACGGTGCAGTATAGGCAGCTTGCTTATAGAAGAACTGGACCAAAGCATCGAGCTGACGTATTAAGTGGAGTTTGTGACAAGTATATGTAAATAAAACACGAATAAGTCCTTAATAGTGAATGAATTACATATTTGAAAGAACTGCTTATTTTAATAGATATTTGAAATAATAATATGTGTAACAGATATCATTTGGTTGACTTTTCATTTTCATGAAGTTTTCATTTTGACAGTTGTAGAAATGTTATAATTTATAAATATTTTTATCTTACAGATACCAGTTATTGACAGTAATAAAATCGCTGCTCAAGCTATTCTCTTTCGGTGTTTCCTAGATCTTCTCCCTTGCTATGAGTGAAACTCTTTATTCCAAATTTTGACTACCAAATGTTTATGTGTACTCCGCCTTCATGATTTTCACATCTCGATTGTATGTATTTCGATTGTATGATTCAAATTCAAATTTATTTAAGAAAAAAAATAATACACAACAACAACACAACTAGCAACTAAAAGATCATAAATGGAGCAAAACAAACTATAAACGCCAAAAAATAAAAATAAAAATAAGAAATCAATCGTGATTTTCAACTAATATATTAGAACCGAAAACTCGGAAAGGAGACGAGGCAGTTATTAAAATAATGGAAGTAAAACTTCAGCATTTCAGAGCAACGACGCAACCTCTACTACAATTCATAGAACAAAACAAAACGATTTAGCTCTTATTCCAGAACCATAAATGATTGACAGCAAGTTAAGAGGAATACTGAATCATTTTAGAACATAAGCTCAAGAAAATAGTTTCAAAAGAGCAGTAAAATGCGAGTACGAAATAATTGGATGAATATAATACTACTAAGCCAAATCCCCAACCAAGCTATGGTAGTCGCTAAAGTTGGATATAAAGGTCTTCAGTATTGTATATGTAGTAACTACTTATTTTTGACATAACTGAAGATATTCACGTACCTAAATTTATGGCAACTGGATAAAGTAACAGAATTTATCAAAAATAACTTGAAGACAAATGCAGAAGGGAGAGAAACGGGAGAATTCCTAGCAACACAATAAATGCATATAACGAATGAGGAAAGTGCGTTGTTCACTTTCGATAACGGTAGAGGAAAAGTAATATAGATTTAACTTTTACCATGCTATCACATTGGAAATAATATAATAATTTGGAAAATTGAAGCAGAGGAAAGCTACTCAGGTTTCTGACGTACGATATCAAGTTAAGAAAACAATATACAGCAAGAATAAATGAGAGAGAAATAGAGGAAATAGGTAAATATTTAAAAGCAAAAGTAAACGAAGCACCAAACTTCAAATATTTTATGAAAAAATGCATCTTAGCATTAAACACAGTTTGCTTGAAGTTATTTCACACTTCAAAAGTTAAGAAATATGAGAAAAAAGAAAAAACAGTGCCATGATGGACAGAAGAATTGACAGCAGCGTAGAAGGAATCAATGCAAATTCAGTGATTTCAAAGAAACAGAAATGAGGTACCTAGAAAAGAAAGAAAGAGACAGTATTTGGAGAAAAAATCAAATTACATGCAAAAAATTAAGCGAGAGAAAAGTCACTTGTAATTTGTCAAGTAAAAATAACCCTTGGAATATAGTGTATACAAAATGACAGTTGGGAAGACTAAAACAAATCTCATGCGTACAACAATTAGGGAAGAAAGTTGAAAATATATGGTAAATACAGAAAATACTTTAAAAAGGATGATAGAAGAATTCGCTCTTGACAATAACAACCAAGACAACAATGAACATCACAAGAGAATAAAAAACGAAATCAAAGATCCTATAAATACCCAAGATGATCAACAATTTACACAGCAGCATATTAACGAAATACTAAAAAATATGAATACGAAGAAATCTTCTGGAAAAGACAGCATAACAAGCAATATCTTGTTAAGAATACATACAAGATTCTCATTGTTCCTCACAAAAATATAGACATAATGTCTTAACTAGAGCCCAATTTCCAAAGTATAGAATATAAGTATTTTTCTACGGTCACCTCTAAAACTGACTATTGAAAGCTCACTGTCAATGCGAAAAGTTAGCGATTCACACATTTTTTCCCTAGTAACCATTTTAACATCGCAACCACTTAAACAATGACTTAATGAAATAATCGCGTCACGTCATTTTACTTTACCCATCGCCATGGCTAACCTGATTATTATTGTAATTCGTCATTTTTCTGGAACTCGCTAAAATTATTGACAATTGCATCACGGCGCGTCCATCATCACGCAACATTTTTATTGAGTTTGTGAGTTTTTGTGAAATTGAAGATGGAATCTGAAGATAAGATATTTATTTATTTTCCTGAAACGTCTGGTGTTCTACTAAAATTACACTTATTTATACAGTACAACTACATAGTGTGTTACACAGTGTCAGTGATGTATTTCTGGTTGCCTGTTATAGAGAAATTTCAATTATTTAACAATTTTGTCATTTATTTAGGACCGTAGAAAAAAAAAATGTATGTCTTTTGAGTGTAAAGAGCCATTTTGGTATTCGGTTGCTTTTTTGCCCAATAGGTTTGATATATGTGGGTGGTAATAATATATTGGAAATGTTAATGATTAATAGCACAACAAAGTATATGGACTCTAACGGCTTGAAGAATAAAAATCAGTTTGGTTTTGTTTAGAAGAAGTAAACTATAGAGGACATTGTGGAATTGAAAAGATTTGTAGAGAAAAGTTTCAAAAAGAAGGAAGTGGTTATTTGTGTCACATTAAATGTAAAAGGTGCATTTAATGCCGCCTGGGGCCAGCAATAATTAAGGCTATAAGTAAACGATTCCAAATGCCCAAAAAATGTGTAAAATTTAGCAAAAGATTAATTTAATGATATTCTAAGGATGGCAGTTGTAGAAATATGAGTGAAAGTAAACAAAGGAAATAACCTTTCCAGATGATCTTATCTTATTAACAATAGGAAAATGAGTAATAGAAGCGGAAAATACTATAAATATAGAAAAAGAAAAGATAATGATATGGACAAAGAATAACAAGATGAGTATTTTTTTTAAATTTCTATTACGGAAAAAAATCAGGAATTGGCAACACTGTAACGACATTTTATGTCAACGCTGTGGTTCGTATCTTTGAATATAACACCTCAGGAAGGAGTGTCGTCAACATGTAGCCATATATGTATTATACATATATTGCTAGCAGGGCCTGGGAACGGCCGAAAACATTACGGCGCCGACATAGTCTCACTCTGAGTATTACGCGTCTCGTGCGCATGCCTGAGAATTCGAACTCCGCCTTTAGAAGCGAATTTTAAACTTGACCACTTCCCCACCGCGCGGACGACGCCGACGCGCTTGCGCACAGCTCACCAGATACATTGAAGAGTTGGTTGTCTGTCTCACTTCCTTCGTGACCCCCCAACTCATAGCCGCTAGCAATAAAGTAAGTAATATATTGTACAGGACTATTGTAATTTTTAATAAGCTTCATACTTACAGCATGTACAAGACTGATTAAAAGTAAATAAATAATTGTATAAATGGGTTCATTGATTGTAGTGTTTTGCCCCCTATAGTAATTCGCACATCTGCAAGTAAAGTTATTTATGGCTAGCTTTCAGTAGGCATGAAGACTCAAATCTGCAAGTTAGGTTCACCGACATGTTCATATTTAAACTCCCGTGTTACTCCACTGGGCTGTGAAATTAAAAAGCAGCAACGTGCAGACTCACTACGCTGGCAATTTATCTATCAAGAAATTGAATTTTAGTGCGGTTCGTTTCCTGTGTATTTATAAGTTAATTCAAAGGCAAATCTACGAACAAATTATCAGGTAATTCGAATCTCGCGCTTTATTAAGCGTCACTAGTCGTGTTTTGTTTTTAGATCGTTTGCGGCTTCCTGCAAATTCAATTGTTTTGAACGCGTCCTTTCATGTAAAAAAACATAACCTCAACTTATATTTTCACAATTTCTGGACCTCATGCTCTTTTTTGAAGTGTTGTAAGACTGGGATCGGCTTCCTCTTATAGGACTCGGTCCTCATAGTAAGTTTTGAAACTCTATCATACTATCAACACTAACCTGACCTTTTTTAGGTTACGGGAACTGGCTCGGAACAGCTTCTCCTGATGCTCGCTGCTAGAAGCGAAACCCTAGGATGCTGGAACTGCTGCGGTGTACTCCTACACGGCGTGCGGACGTGGTGCTACCAAAATTTCAAACGCCTGACCTCAATTGTGCTCAAAATCTGATGATCGTAAACTTCTCGTCGTTGGCGAAGTGGTTCGGAAGGTGGTCGCAGATGAAAATAATTTTTGGGTAATGGATTTTCACACCCACATTCTCACATATGCACTACAAACTCCTGATCACGATGGTATAATTATTTTTAATTTATTTCAATTGTAAATGGTTTAAAACTCAATTAATCTGGAGAGACAAATTAGACTGTCAATTGTTTCTCTCTTGTTTCTTTGGTAGTTAACAACGATTGCCTATCTAAATTCATAATTGTGGATGTTAACCAAGTACAAATCAGTTACTTATAAACTAACTTTTAACATATATTATAAAAATGTACAAAATCTTAATTCTAAAATTATTGTTTGTTCACGTTCGTATTTAAACTAGGTTATAGCGCCACTCACTATGTTTTATTTGGATTATCTGTTCACTTATGTCACTTCACTGACAATTTTTTTAAACACCAATCTTGTTCTTTTCCTGTTGTGTAAATTTCTTGAATTTTATAATAATTGTCTGCTTTTCACTATTCTTCAAATATTACCGTTCCATTTTTGATAGCCTTATTCGATCTAGTATTGTGCTCTTTTTGCACTGTATTGAGAACATTCTGTGCTTCTTACCTTAATTTAAAAAGTTCATAGAACTGTACTTATTCAATTACACTGACATGTAAATTTATTTAACACGCATGTAATAAACCCTTTGGTGATAGATTTGTTGAATTTTGATTGGCTTTACTTTGCACCAACCTCTTAATTTATGCTAATTGATATTTCTGTGAATCTAATTTACGAATTGAGCTCCGCCTTATTGCCATTTATTCTGAAGTCATTCCAATGTACTTATGAATTAAAATTTCTGATGTAAATTCTTGCAGTTGCCTGATTTGCCCCAGCTCTGTGCTTTATTGACTTGCTTTATTTATCTATGCTGCAAGCGGAGTTGAGTAACGCGCTAAATACTATCTCAATATATATGCTTGTAGCATATGCTTGAACTACGACCTACGACGGAAGTCGCCATTTGTAAAACCCATTGATGACTCATTATTGTGAGTTACGCCGGTTTCGCTGTAAACAAACTTGTGGTGAAAAATTGTTAGTTGTGCTTCTTGTGTGTTTTCTCAAACACCTACAACTACAAGTAAAGGAATAACGTTCCTTCAGTAAATAATAATTACATGCAATCAGTACAATGTAAACAATGTACATAACCTAACAAACTTTTACCAGTGGCGTGGTAAGTATGTTTGAAAAAGGGTTTATTCTCTAATTAAACTTAACAGTTTTGCTACCCCTTTGTCTCGTGACGCCACTGGTCAATGTAAGCGGAAACACCTATCCGCCATATTGAAGACCCAACTTGTTCCCTATTTTTATACGAAACGCTCCTTCCTGAGGTTTTATATTAAAAGGGTTCGTCTGGATGTGTAGATATTGTTCTGTGTTCGTCAGTGTTGCCAGGTTTGGTAAAATTTCACCATATCTGGTGATTTTAAGGTCGAACTGGTGATTTGGTGGAAACTTTTACAAAAATCGTCAAATCTGGTGAATTTCTGAAGTTTTTCCATTTTCGATTTTAAAGAAACCAATCAAACTTCTATCGTCTGTGTTTCTACACAGAAGCATCAGTTTTTATTTCATTGTTATAATGAAAATTATTATCAGACATCAATTTTTTTATATCTCATTGGTATTTAAAGAGATTTCTATACTAGAGACATTTATTGGTGTAGGTAAGGTAGGTAGCAGTAACAACAGTTTTTGCGGGAGATTTTTTAAAAATTGCTGATTTAGAGCTCAGTGAATCCCTTAAATTATTTGATCGGAATTCGGGTAATACCCGAGATTTGTTTACGACCCGAGGCTATAAATACGCCTGAAGCAATTTCCAGCCAGAGCTCTTTTCATTCAATAATCGACACAGCGAAAAGATCGTAATTAATTTTGAAAAAAATATATTATAAAAAAAGTGGAGTGTTCTTTTTGTGAAGAAGTAAAACGTAAGTAACAATATTACTATATTTCAAAACTTATTTTAAATAAATGTTTTGTCAAATTTACGTGATTTACTAAACCATATAAGAAGGTTTGTTTTAATAATAGTGTTATTTTTTCGTGTCTAGTTCGTCATTCAAGATGAAGAAGTTTCTCGTTACGTTGAAAAAAGAACAAGATGAACCAGAGTCAAGCTCGTCCGAACCTAGAGAATCACCAAGTTCCGGTACAGTTCCTATTACGCCTCAGCTGGAAGCGCCGCAGCTGCCGAAGCCATCTACATCTTTCCAAGAAGACATAGAGCGCAGACCCTCTACAAAAATGAGTACTGGTTCTGCGGATTCACCAGACACTGAGGAAGAAAAACGTAAATCTACAAAACTTCCTTCGAAATCCTACCTTCACAAGTACAACCTCTCTTGGGAGAAGAACACAGATTTTAGAAAATGGATTGGACCAAGTAAGGAGGGAATAAATCATTCTAAATGTAACGTCTGCTTTAAAGATTATATTGGGGGTATAGCTGCTGGTAAAAAACATAACTTATCAAAGAAACACATTCAAAAAATGAATGCCATTGTACTTCAACCTAGTGTAATGCAGAGTACATTTAATATCTTTTCCAGACGTAATATAATACTACAAAATGAAATTAAAATTTCCGCTTTTATTGCGGAACATAATGTACCTATAAATGTGTCAGACCATTTGACGGAATTGGTAAAATCTATTATTTCCTCGGGAATTGAACCAAAAGAGGCTTCTCAAATATCATGCGATTGAATGAAATGTACTGCAATTATTAATAACGTTATCGGCAAGTCCAGTTTTGAAAATTTCGTTGGAATATTGAAGTCTAAAAAATTTTCATTGTTAGTGGACGAGTCCACTGATAAATCGGGAGAAAAAATTTGGCTTTGGTCGTTCGTTTTATCAATAACAATGATTTTAAAATAAAGGATGAATTCTTAGGACTGATTCCCATTAGTGACGATCGTGCCCAAAATCTTCATAATGTGATTGTAAATTTTTTTAACACGCATC
Organism: Agriotes lineatus; assembly: GCA_940337035.1. Classification (NCBI taxonomy): domain Eukaryota; kingdom Metazoa; phylum Arthropoda; class Insecta; order Coleoptera; family Elateridae; genus Agriotes; species Agriotes lineatus. The sequence goes on along the minus strand of CALNHX010003978.1, from coordinate 83,447 downwards.
AAATTCCATATAAAACAAATATGATTGGTTTTGGGGCTGATGGTGCAAATGCTATGATGTGAAGTAAAGATTCATTAAAAACTTTATTAGAAAATGATATACTAAAGGATTTATTTGTATTAAAATGTGTTTGCCACTCTTTAGTGCTGTGTGCTTCATATGCATGTGAGAAGATACCCGATAATGTGGAAAAATTGATCCGAGACCTGCTTTCACACATGCAGCACTGTTTTAAGAGACAAACTGAATTTCGGACATTTCAGACATTTTTGAATATAAAAATTCACAAACTGCAAACAAGGTGACTATCATCAAGACCAGCAGTCAATAGAGTTTTGGAACAGTTTGATGCTCTCATGCTTTATTTTAGAGCCGAAGTGTTCAATAATAAAACACTAGGTGCTAACGAAATCTATAATCAGTTAAAAAATCCACCTACTAAATTATACCTACAATTTCTTGAATATATTTTGCCTACATTTAATGATTTGAATTTAGAGTTTCAATCAGAAAATCCTAAAATTCACCTTTTGTACACAAGAATGGCGTCTTCTTATAGACTATTATTGAGTTATTATATTAAACCCAATTATTTAAAAAATACCAAAGTTTCTAAACTACAGTATAGAAATCCCATCAATTTTTTACCACTTGATAAAATTTACTTAGGCCCAAAGGTGGCAGCTGCATTAGGTAATAAAATTTTATCTGAATTGGAAGAAGATACCTTCAGAAAGATCTGCAGAAGCCGCTAACCAAATATACAGAAGATTTTCTTTTAATTCCCGAGAAATGGAAATTTTAAAAATGATATCTTTCTTGAATCCATCTCAAATTCAATCAACGGAAAGTCTTGGTCCAATTGGGGCCCAGTTCCCTAATATTATACAGAATTTAAATGAATTAGATAGAGAATTCAGACTCTTAAAAAATTCTGAACTAAATTTTGAGTTGGATGATATTTCTTTTCAAAAAGAAGTGTCTGAAATAAAGAAAGGAGATGGTACTCTAGCATTCACTGCGCTAACTAAAGTGGTATCGATGTTCTTAACGTTAACACATAATTTAGCAGTGCTTGTGTCGAAAGAGTCTTTAGCGCCATAAATTTAAATAAAACAAAACTACTGAATAGGCTAGGTGCGAACACATTAAGTGGTCTGTTACATACTAAACATTGCATTAATATAGACGGTAAAGCATGTTATAATTTTGAAATACCTCCCCAAATGATTGCGAAACATAATAATGATATGTACAAATAGTTTAATCTGCTTATTCTTTGTCATGATATTTGTTAGTTATAGTTTTCATTTGTTTGTTACCATTTTTGTTGATATATTTCATGAAAACAGAATTTGTTTTTGTTAGAATTTATATTCAATTTATTTGTTATACAGGGTGTCCCTGAAAAGGAGGTCAATCCGTTAACCACATATTCGTTGAGCAAAAATATGACGATTTAACTTAACTTACCTATATACAAAGTTGCTTAGTTTAGCCGCTAAAGTGCTTTAAAAACGATTAACTTTTGAAAAATTTTTCAAATAAGTCGAAAAATCTTTGATCGATTTTATTGATTTTTTGGCCATGTGTTTGTACCAGTAAATCACAGCTTTTTGAAGAAGAAATCCTAATTTCGAAAATTACAGGGTGTTGAAAAACTTTGTCATAATAAATTATCCATCCATATTTTTTTAACCCCCAGTATAATCACTACCAATTTTTTTTCTGAACAGTCACTTTAATTTGGAAGCTATTACCTCTCTTACAAAATGTTAGTTGGGCAAACGGTTTAGCCACAAAAAATATTTTCTAAATTTCTGCAAGCCTGAATCAGTAATTGTAACGTAAAACTAGGCTTGTAGGGATTTACAAAATATTGTTTTTTGGCTAAACCGTTCACCCAACTAAAATTTTGTAAGAGAGGAAATAGCTTCTAAATTAAAGTAGCTATTCAGAAAAAATTGGTAGTGATTATACAGGGGGTTAAAATTTTTTTAAAAAGTTGCCAGATTTACATCATTTTTCACCAGACTTTTTTTTTACTGTGACCCATTTTGAGTCTTTTTTATGGATGCAGAGTAATTATTTAGTAAGGTCTATTTTGTACGGTTTCTGTAGAATTTGTAATTTTTGAAAATTTTTGACAAATGCTTAAAAATTTAAAATCAAATTTTTGGCTAATTATAAAATCACTGTATAAGGAAGTTGTGTGTGTGTATCACACCAGATTTTTTTAAATGAATTAGTTATTATCTGTTAATTACGGAAATTATCGAAAAATGTCAAGAATAGAAATCTGTAGAAGACAATCTTCTCGACAAAAATGGTATCATCTGTTTTTCCGATAAAATGAAAAATACAGCTGTTATTCACGATCATGAAAAACAAATTCACCCTTAAATTCAAGATGTCGGAAAATCTGCAAGGGGTTGGTGGTCAAAAATCGGTTTTAAGCATTTCATGTGGTACACAAACATGAAAAAAAATTCTTACCCAGTGAATGGCAATGTATACTGGACTAGTAAGATTTGATTATTATAGGATCGGGGTCTTTTCCATAGCAAGTTTGTAAGACAAGTTAATTGATTATACATTATAGTCTTAAAACTTTGGAAGCCGGACCGGGGGTGATTATAACGCGAACAGATTTGTAAATGCTCAAGCCAATCATTTAAAAAAAACAAAATAGCAATACTCTTGTTAAAATTGTACTTATTGTTTGCAGTGTTGATATTCTTCCGTGTCTTACATTAAACTCACAACAAAACTGCCCTAAGGTTTCATAACTGATCAACTTCGTATAAAGCCTTTAATCAGGTAAATGCATATTTTTTGGACCTTATATGCTAAGTTATAACTTACTGCAAAATAAATATATATACATCGATATTTTAGTATAGCAGAACATTTTTTCATTTATTATTACAAAAATGTGTGCATGTGTGTATTTTTATACGCACCTTATCAAATAGGAACTCCAGTTTAGTGTCCGCCGGACGGCCACTGATGCAGCTTACACTTTCCTATTTCCAGGGACTGTTCATCAATGTACGCAATGCTACACTGCAGTTTGAGATCCTCGTCGGCCAGGCTGGGTCTCACCCTGCAAAACACCCAGATGGTGCCTTTGAAATCCTGGATGTGATTGTGCATTGGTCTGCGGGCCTCCTCGTGATTGTACAGCGCAGATTTGAAGTCCTGGAGGGTAGTTGATAATTCTTCTACGGTGTTGTGGGCCAACTTTAGCTCAGATTCCGCATGGAAATTAATTTTATTTCTTTCTTGTTGCAGAGAGGAGTACATTTCGGTTAGGCTGTCATGCTCCTGTAATTAATGTAAAATAGTCGATCAAACACAAATGAAGGGTTTAAGTTACAATACACTATAATTGCAGGCCAAATAAGCGTTGCCATAGAATTAAATGAAAGGGGGTGGATATAAGCATGTGAGGGGAAGTGGGGACATGGTGACAATGAGACTCACAAGACGATCTACTTAGGGTTACATTCTCGCTTGCAAAAAAAATTTTCCACAGCTTACTTTCAAGCACACGGCATTAATGTTAAATACAAGCTACTACTACCATTTTTAATGATAAGAGCTCCCCTTCCAAGCTGGAATTTTCAAGATGCAATACCGTAAACTACAGCTCTGCATGCTCCTGTTGCAAGACCACAGCAAATTTCTTCTGCTCCTACTCAGAGTCTGCCATTTGCTGTTTCATGTTTTTGAATGACTCTGTCAAAGTGGTGTGTTTTTCATTCAGCAGGTGAAATCGCGCTTTATACCCTCAAAGGCGCTACAACCGCGACAGCTAAATGGCTCTCCCGAGACTACCACCAGCCAGGCAAGCGTTATCAAGGAGATCAAAATCATTTTCAGACTTACGAGGGGCCCACAAAGCAGAGCCCTTTTCTAAAAGGTTACACACACTAGCACAACCAAAGCCGCTGGCGGCTGCAAAGTCTGCAGCAAATTTGTGTGCATATACGAGAAGGCCCCCCCCATTAAACCACTCTTGAAAACTATGCCGGTAAAACACACAGCTGCTGCAGCAGAGGCAGCGATGGTTTGGACACTTTCACCACTTTTGGCTTGGCTGGAGCCTGTACATGCTGTAGCAGGTGTTGGAGCTTTCAGTTGTAGTGCCGTGTGTACAGGTCAAGCAAAGATAACCTCAAGTTTTGAGCTTGAGGTTATCTTTTCTTAACCTGTACATGTTGTAGCAGGTGTTGGAGCTTTCAAACGAGATTGCATGGGAATTTTGGACTTGTCCATAGCTTATTAGGTCTATAAAAAATGTAATCAGCATTAAGTATCTGAATAATAGCATTGTAATAAGTTATTTGCTCCAGCTAATAATGTCTTTGCAATGATTTATTTGTTAGGCAAATGCATTATATTTATTACATCTATAATCTCAATAATTAATGGTTAAACTTACTCGGATCCATTTCCAATTTTTTTAATTTGCACTCCTAGGCAGTTTCAAAAGTTTTAGAAGTTAAACTGCACTACGTTCTTATAAATAAAACATGTAAATCGGTTAAATTTAAAACACCTTCGGTGGATTCTTTATCGAACACCAAATTATGCACATTTGGGGCTGTGGTCGCATTACTAAGCACATAGATAAAGAAAGCACACGAACACGTGTTACCAGGTAAAAACAAAATAAATTCACCAGATCTGACATTAAAAAGTTGCCAAATTTACATCATTTTTCACCAGACTTTTTTTTTACTGTGACCCATTTTGAGTCTTTTTTATGGATGCAGAGTAATTATTTAGTAAGGTCTATTTTTTAAACGTCAGACTTTTGCGGGAAATTTAAAATACCCAGTATAGTGACTCGCAATAAATAGACAATAATCAATCAGAACACCGTATTTTAAATCTCCTGCCTAAAGTTTGCGCTTCTTAAAAAAACAGACCTTAAAATAATAGTAATTTAATAAAACACCAACAGAAAATTAAAAAATATGTGGTTAACGGATTGACCTCCTTTTCAGGGACACCCTGTATAACGTTGAATTTTCTGTTTTGAGAATATTTTATTAAATTTTCTGGTGGTGTTTTATTAAACTACTATTATTTTAAGGTCTGCTTTTTTAAGAGGCGCAAACTTTAGGCAGGAGATTTAAAATACGGTGTTTTGATTGATTATTGTCTATTTTTTGCGAGTCACTACAGGGTATTTTAAATTTTCCGCCTAGTTTGACGCTTAAAAAAATAGACCTTACTAAAGAATTACTCTGCATCCATAAAAAGACTCAAAATAGGTCATAGTCAAAAAAAAAATGTCTGGTGAAAAATGATGTAAATTTGGCAACTTTTTAATGTCAGATCTGGTGAATTTATTTTGTTTTTACCTGGTAACACGTGTTCGTGTGCTTTCTTTATCTATGTGCTTAGTAATGCGACCACAGCCCCAAATGTGCATAATTTGGTGTTCGATAAAGAATCCACCGAAGGTGTTTTAAATTTAACCGATTTACATGTTTTATTTATAAGAACGTAGTGCAGTTTAACTTCTAAAACTTTTGAAACTGCCTAGGAGTGCAAATTAAAAAAATTGGAAATGGATCCGAGTAAGTTTAACCATTAATTATTGAGATTATAGATGTAATAAATATAATGCATTTGCCTAACAAATAAATCATTGCAAAGACATTATTAGCTGGAGCAAATAACTTATTACAATGCTATTATTCAGATACTTAATGCTGATTACATTTTTTATAGACCTAATAAGCTATGGACAAGTCCAAAATTCCCATGCAATCTCGTTTGAAAGCTCCAACACCTGCTACAACATGTACAGGTTAAGAAAAGATAACCTCAAGCTCAAAACTTGAGGTTATCTTTGCTTGACCTGTACACACGGCACTACAACTGAAAGCTCCAACACCTGCTACAGCATGTACAGGCTCCAGCCAAGCCAAAAGTGGTGAAAGTGTCCAAACCATCGCTGCCTCTGCTGCAGCAGCTGTGTGTTTTACCGGCATAGTTTTCAAGAGTGGTTTAATGGGGGGGGCCTTCTCGTATATGCACACAAATTTGCTGCAGACTTTGCAGCCGCCAGCGGCTTTGGTTGTGCTAGTGTGTGTAACCTTTTAGAAAAGGGCTCTGCTTTGTGGGCCCCTCGTAAGTCTGAAAATGATTTTGATCTCCTTGATAACGCTTGCCTGGCTGGTGGTAGTCTCGGGAGAGCCATTTAGCTGTCGCGGTTGTAGCGCCTTTGAGGGTATAAAGCGCGATTTCACCTGCTGAATGAAAAACACACCACTTTGACAGAGTCATTCAAAAACATGAAACAGCAAATGGCAGACTCTGAGTAGGAGCAGAAGAAATTTGCTGTGGTCTTGCAACAGGAGCATGCAGAGCTGTAGTTTACGGTATTGCATCTTGAAAATTCCAGCTTGGAAGGGGAGCTCTTATCATTAAAAATGGTAGTAGTAGCTTGTATTTAACATTAATGCCGTGTGCTTGAAAGTAAGCTGTGGAAAATTTTTTTTGCAAGCGAGAATGTAACCCTAAGTAGATCGTCTTGTGAGTCTCATTGTCACCATGTCCCCACTTCCCCTCACATGCTTATATCCACCCCCTTTCATTTAATTCTATGGCAACGCTTATTTGGCCTGCAATTATAGTGTATTGTAACTTAAACCCTTCATTTGTGTTTGATCGACTATTTTACATTAATTACAGGAGCATGACAGCCTAACCGAAATGTACTCCTCTCTGCAACAAGAAAGAAATAAAATTAATTTCCATGCGGAATCTGAGCTAAAGTTGGCCCACAACACCGTAGAAGAATTATCAACTACCCTCCAGGACTTCAAATCTGCGCTGTACAATCACGAGGAGGCCCGCAGACCAATGCACAATCACATCCAGGATTTCAAAGGCACCATCTGGGTGTTTTGCAGGGTGAGACCCAGCCTGGCCGACGAGGATCTCAAACTGCAGTGTAGCATTGCGTACATTGATGAACAGTCCCTGGAAATAGGAAAGTGTAAGCTGCATCAGTGGCCGTCCGGCGGACACTAAACTGGAGTTCCTATTTGATAAGGTGCGTATAAAAATACACACATGCACACATTTTTGTAATAATAAATGAAAAAATGTTCTGCTATACTAAAATATCGATGTATATATATTTATTTTGCAGTAAGTTATAACTTAGCATATAAGGTCCAAAAAATATGCATTTACCTGATTAAAGGCTTTATACGAAGTTGATCAGTTATGAAACCTTAGGGCAGTTTTGTTGTGAGTTTAATGTAAGACACGGAAGAATATCAACACTGCAAACAATAAGTACAATTTTAACAAGAGTATTGCTATTTTGTTTTTTTTAAATGATTGGCTTGAGCATTTACAAATCTGTTCGCGTTATAATCACCCCCGGTCCGGCTTCCAAAGTTTTAAGACTATAATGTATAATCAATTAACTTGTCTTACAAACTTGCTATGGAAAAGACCCCGATCCTATAATAATCAAATCTTACTAGTCCAGTATACATTGCCATTCACTGGGTAAGAATTTTTTTTCATGTTTGTGTACCACATGAAATGCTTAAAACCGATTTTTGACCACCAACCCCTTGCAGATTTTCCGACATCTTGAATTTAAGGGTGAATTTGTTTTTCATGATCGTGAATAACAGCTGTATTTTTCATTTTATCGGAAAAACAGATGATACCATTTTTGTCGAGAAGATTGTCTTCTACAGATTTCTATTCTTGACATTTTTCGATAATTTCCGTAATTAACAGATAATAACTAATTCATTTAAAAAAATCTGGTGTGATACACACACACAACTTCCTTATACAGTGATTTTATAATTAGCCAAAAATTTGATTTTAAATTTTTAAGCATTTGTCAAAAATTTTCAAAAATTACAAATTCTACAGAAACCGTACAAAATAGAGCGTTAGTTGAAGAGACAAATTTTCACATATAATCTCATAAGAGCATTAATTCTTTCCGGAAAATAATTTCCTGATATGAATTAATGCTCGAATGCAGATTCGGTAAGAAAATCGTAACGCCACAGACCCTCACAGTTAGGTTGGTCTACCCATGGTGTAAAGAATACAAGGTGTAACGTTCCGGAGAATGTGGGCGGACCTCAAATTCAACCAATAGGACATGGTCCGACAAATGGCACAATTGGTAGTACTGAAGTGTATTGTTGAAGATGCTGTCTATGTCAAATTCGAGGTTAGGTTTTGCGTCAGTTGGTGTCAGATTGACGCAAAATGTAACCTGATAACCCCGAATTTGACATCGACTGACAGTGCCAGCAACATATACGATGGCAACCATGGTTACACCATGATCGCGGCCGTGATGGATTTCCTGAGCAGGACCATCGGGGATTGGTTGACATCTCCCCTCTATTTTCTGAACGACTGCCCATCCCGGGAGCGTTTCACCTTGTATTCTTTACACCATGGGTCTACCTACAAAAAATTTCCAAGAAATTTTTTTATTGTCTTGGTTACGGCTCGTGAACTAATTTTTCTATTGGTCATTAATGAGTGTAGTACGATTTTCTCTAAAATTTTAAGCTGAATTCAAAAATGTAATAATATACCGGGTGTTCTATTTAAAATAGAAATTAATACAAAAAATTGAAAAAACAAAAGAAACCCATTTTAGAGGTATTCAACTGGAAAATCACCTATCTCACATCAATACACATTAAAAATGTTATAAAAATTGTAAAATTTGAAAATAGTATATTATTATACGAGTTTCATAAGATGGTCCATTGTAGCACGTGTGGGTTTGGGTCACAACGAGCGCAGCGAGAAGTGCTACAATGCCCCTTATTAAACGAGTATAATATACTATTTTATATACTTTGCTGATTTTATAGAAATTCTAAATTTCGTGTACTAAAAATATTGCATTGGAATTTTTGAGCCTAATGATGGCTGTCATTTGAATTAGTTTAAATTTGGTGCAAGCTTTTTGATTCGTGTTGTTCAAATACTGCCTTACCTAGAACAATAATTGTGTTTAATTAATTCGTTAAAAAGTACCTTCAGTTTAAGTTGTATTTGAGTAGAATAAATGTAATAAATAAAGTTCAGAGATTGTGGTTATGTATTCGACATCTGACTTTGTCACCAATCTAATAAAACAAGTAGTTACCAAAATCAGTGTTACAATGGACTCCATTGTAGCACTGTTTTTAGTGTTATAATAACCATATTGTGACATCAAAGTAGATAATAGTAATTTTTGTATTAAGTGGGCGAAATTAATGATTTTAGAACTTGAGAATGTTACTTCTTTTGACGAGGCGATAGCCGAGTCAAAAAAGTCATTTGAACGAATTTATGTCACCGATGACCAGTAGCGGTTCAGTAGTGTTAAATATCTTTAATATCTTCTGCTACTAGCTTTTTATTTGGCTGCCTATATGCGCTTGCTATTGTTACATTGCTGTTGTCGTCGAGTTTAACTTTGATTGATGTTATTTCAATGCTCAAATTGAGGATTTCAAGAAGTCGTGTGTGTACAAATCTCCTTTTAATAAGGATCGTTACTCCTCCTGATGCAATTTCGGAGTGACGGTCTTTGCGATAAACGTCATAGCCAGGAATTTTAAAGTTAGTTGTTTCATCCAGATGCGTCATATCTCGCATCTCACATCATATCTCGCTAAAAAAGCAATGATTAAGGAGCGTTGATTCTTTATTCCATTAGCATTCCAGTTTAGGATCGTTGTATTGATTTTTTCTGTTTATGGTCCATTTATAAGCAAAGGTAAGAGGGTTGTTGTGATGGAGGATTTAATTTGGTTGATATAAGGTTTATTAAATCTAGAAGTTGTGTGAGATTGTTGGACAGTATAGGTTCATTAGGGGAAGTTGACTCATTGCCGTTTTGATTAATACGGATTTTAAGTAGGCATGTCTGCAAAGGTCTGTGCGCTGTTCACTTGCAAATTTCTAACATTGTTGACTTTTGAGGTGGTGGTCTGGGTTTTTGCTCGTTACTGTAAAAGTTTAATATGATGAGGACAACGACAATAATTTGCACTATGTTCTGCTCTGCAATTTGCGCATCTTGGTGAGTCGGTTTTTTTTTTACATTTGACGCAGGCTGGTTTTTGGCTACAATAATTTTTTGTATGGCCATACTGCTGGCATGGGTGGCATTAGTATATGTTTTTAGATTTCCTCCTTATCTCAACCGTTACTATGGACTGGTTTAATGATTTTAGTGAGAATATGCGTTTCGATTGTTCATTCTTTGTCAGTTCCACTGTGCAAACTGGCATAGGCTTTCTTTCTTTTGTATATAATCGTGTTACTTTTGTAACTGGTACATTTCTTGCTAGTTCGTCTTTTATTTCCTGGTATGTTAGAGAAAGCGGCACATTTTTAATGACTAGGAATAAAGGTTTGTAATTTGGGTTTTGGTGTGTGAAATTGAATTTTATTTAGTTAATGCGCAAAAGTCTTTGTATTTTGTTAAATTGATGCGTATAGTGGATGTATTATAATTCGTGGTGAATGTTCCTGTTGTAATTGTTTGTATGTCGGCATTGTGATTAATTGTATTATGCAGGTAAACGGGTGGAATTGTAATTTTTGTTGTTGCAGAAATATTTTTATTCGCCAGAAAATAATAGGCAAAAATGTAAAATCTTCGGGTACCCGAGAGTACCCGAGTACTGTTTTCGGGTACCCTGTAGTGATGTCAAAAAAGTAACTATTCGTTACACGAGTACTCGTTACCTAACAAGATCCGAAGTAACGGATATCAACTTGCAAAAGTATTCGTTAAATTTTGAAAACAGTTACTGTAGTCATTGAGTAAACAAGTACTTGTTCACTCACTGCTGTAGTTTAATTTAGTTTAACCTTGCTTTAAATTTCTTCGCCATCTTACGGTGCGAAGCTTAAGTTTGAGATTGTGTTTAAAATTAGAATGCTGTCTGAAAAAGTAGGGGTTTTATGAATATGTTTGGCGTTCTTAGCTAGGACTTTATTAATGCTCTAAAATGAAATAGGTAATTTCCCGAAGAAATGCTTAATATGCGTTAACATATAAATGAGGCTTCTGCAATATTTTCTACCTAACATATTATTTTTTAATTTTGACACAAACGGTAACATACTTATATATATATTTCAGCTCTTCAGGCGCTTAAGGCCCATGGCTTTTCGTTCTTCCATCGTTGTCTATCCTTGGCTATTTCTTTCCATCGCTCCAGTCCAAATTTTTGTAAGTCTCCCATTACACAACCATCCCAGCTTTGTCGTGGCCTGCCTCTTTTGTTTCTTCCTTCCGGGTTTTCTTGGTAAATTTTTTTAACGGCTCTTTCTTCTGGCAGTCTTATTAAATGTCCTAACCATCTTAATCTGTTTCTTCTTACAGTCTCCATTATTAAATTTTCTCCATATAGTTCTTCTATTTCGTTATTTGTTCTCCTTCTCCAATTTTCTCTTGCCTCACTCCTCCATATATTCTGCGGAGTATTCCTCTCTCCCATACTTCTAGTTTCATTTAATCTGTCTTGGTTAGGTTCCATGTTTCACTCCCATACAGTAGCACTGGTAACACTAATGTTTTATAGACCCTAAATTTTGTTTTTCGCGATACCGATTTACTTACAAATATTTTCCGAAACGCACTCACTGATTTCATTGCTGTGGCTATTCGCTTATCTATTTCTTTTTAGATTTTGCCGTTACTTGTTATTTCTACACCTAAATATTCTACACTGTCCCTTCTTACTAATTTTATAGAGCTTGAGTCTGCACGCACCACTAGCTCTGGTCCTCCTTTCTCTGGCTGTCGCCCTAACACCATATAATTTGATTTGTTTTCATTTATTTTCAGCCCCACTTTTCCGGCTTCCTTTGCAAACCTGCTCACTATATCTTTAACTTCCTCCCTCGTTCTTGCTAAAATAACTACATCATCGGCGTACGCTAAAATCTGATGCGAGTTTCTGAAAATAGTTCCACTCTTATGTATCTTGCATTTTCTAATCACTCCTTCTAGTGTTATATTAAATAGAGTAGTTGACAAAGGATCTCCCTGTCTCAATCCATTTGTTGTTTTAAACTTCTTTGTTAGATTCCCATTCACATTAATTTGACTGTACGTGTTTTCTAGGGTCATATTTATCAGTCTTACTATTTTCTCTGGATATTTCATTTCCTTCAATGTCTCGATTACTTTCTCCCTCTTGATTTTATCATATGCCTGGTGAAAATCTATGAATACAGAATATAATTTAAAATTTTTTCCCCAGCATTTATTTTGTATCTGCCTAAGACTGAAGATGTGATCAGTAGTTGACCTATTGCTTCTAAAGCCCGCTTGGTATTCTCCTAACTCTTCTTCTGACTGTTTTTTAATTCTGTTATCGAGGATTTTCCCAAATATCTTGTAACAGATATTTAGTAGTGAGATGGGTCTATAGTTTTTACATTTTGAGTGTTCTCCTTTCTTATATATTGGGTTAATTATTGAGCTTCCCCAATCTTCTGGCATCTCTTCCTTTGTCCATACCTTTCTAATTATTTCATAAATTCTCCTACGCAATTCTTCTCCGCCATGTCTTATAAATTCGTTCACAATCTCATCTGTTCCTGCGGCTTTATTACTTTTTAATTTTTTTGTTACTTCTTCTATCTCTTCCATCCGTGACATTTCAACATCATTTTGGTCTATTTTTTTGGGGTTCCTTTCAGCTGCTTCAGTTACTTTTTCTTCACCTAATACTTCTATGTAGTGTTGTACCCATATATCTTCTATTTCTTTCTCATTTCCTATTTTTTCTCCTTTGTCATTTTGCATTATTGTTACTTTTGGTTTGTAATTCCTTCTGACTTCATTTGCTTTCTTATAAAACTTTCTTACATCATTTCTATTGTGCTTCTCTTCCAATTTTTCCAGCAACTTATTCTGTACTTCTCTTTTCTTCTTCTTCATCTTATATTTTACTTCCCTTCTTATTTCTCTATATCTTTGCTCATTTTCGTCATTACGATTTTGTAAGTATTGATTCCTTATTTCTTTCCGTTCTTTCAGCATCCTTTTACATTCCGTATCAAACCAGTCTTTCTTCTTTCTCGGATTTGCTCTGCCTATCTTACTTTCTGCTTCTTTAACTATTATATTTTTTATTTTTGACCATTCTTTGTTTACTTCTTCCTCTGCCGCCTTCTCTTTTAGTTCCTTTTCTATCGCTTCTCTAAAAGATGTTGCTACCTCTTCTCTTTTTAATCTCTCTATGTCCCATTTTGCTCTACTTTTCGGTTTCGTTTGTCTAAATTTCTTAATTTCTAGCACTAGCTTAATTCTTACCATGAAATGATCGCTGTCAATGTCTGCACCTCTTTGACTTTTAACATCTTGTATTTTGTTGGCATGTATACTTTCGATCACTACATGATCTATTTGGTTACAAGTTTTTCCGTCAGGGCTTAACCATGTTCCTTTGTGAATATCTTTGTGTCTTAGGAAGGTTCCTCTTATCTTCATCTGTCTTTCTAATGCAAAATTTATCAACATTTTCCCATTCTCATTACTGTGTTCATGCTTACTTTCTTTTCCTATTGCTGGCTTGAATTCCTCCTCTTTCCCTACTTTCGCATTGAAATCTCCTATTAACAACTTTATATCAAATCTTGGTATCGAGTCATATAGTTTTCCTATCTCTTCGTATGCTTCTGCCTTACTTTCTTCTTTTTCGTCCTCTATTGGTAAATGAGCATTGATTAAGCTTAGTTTTCTTGTCTTTGTTCTCACTCGTAGATAGCTCAATCTTTCGTTTATATTCTTCATATCAATTATACTGTTTTTAACATCTTTATGAACCAAAAATCCTGTTCCTAATTTGTTTTGCTTGCCTCCCAAATTAAAAAGGGTGTATTCATCCAGTGTAATGGTCGATTCTCCTTTTATATTTGTTTCCTGCATCGCTAATATTTTAATATCGTACTGTTTTATAATTTCTATTAAATTTTTTAATGCACCTTCTTTATTTATTCCTCTTAAATTCCAAGTGGCCACCCTTAGTATTTCTTTCTTTCCTTTATTTCCTTTATTATCTTTTATCGTTATCCTTTTCCTCGCTTTGTCCGTTGTCTTAAATCCATCCTGCTTTGCTTTTATTGCTCGTTTTTTGACATATCAGGGCTGATATGTACTTTCTGTAGTTCCTCTTTCTTTTTGTCCCATGCAAATAACTCATTTTCCACTTCTAGCTTCTGATATCTTATGCGTACCCTTTTGCCTTCTCTTTTTTTAACTTCGGCTACTTCCCTTATTTTGTTCTGAATTTGTCTTTCCCTCCATGTCATATCGTCTTCGATCACTATTTTCGTTCCTTTCAATTTCTTCTTCCCTTCCATCACTTCTCTCTTGGCATCCCAGCTTTCCATTTTGGCTATTATTGCTTGCTTATCTTTGTTTCTTCCTACTTTAAACGCCTCCTGGAATGTTGGTTTGATTTGTAATTTTCCCTCCAGCAGTTCCTTTACTGTTCGATTTACATTCTCGTCCTGGCATTGCACTCCCTTTATTACGATGTTCAGTTTTTTCTTTTCTTTCTCTTGCTTTTCCACGTGTTCTTCTAGTTTTGTGATTCTGTCTTCAAGTTGACCTTTTTCTCTACTCCATTCCTCAGCCTTCTTCTCCCATTCTTCTTTTAATTTTTGGAATTCGCTTTTCATTTCTTCATGCTTATTATTATATTCTCGCTTCATTTCTTCTTTTAACTCGTCCATTTTCTTTTTATTTTCTTGCTTCATTTCTTCCAATAATTTCTCTATTTTCTTTAGGCCCACTTCCATTTCTTCTGTTTTGTCTTGTTGCTCTTGTTCTTTTTCTGTTAACTCTTTTTTCTGCTGTTCGATATTTTCTCCCTTTTGTGGCGATCTCCCTATTTTGGCGCTCTTTCTGAATGCTAACAGCTCTGTTTCCCACTTCTCAAATTCCTCTGGATCTTCCTTTTGCCTCTTCCTTTTATATTTTATTAACTCTTCCGGACCGGAGACGCTATTCGCCCGTAGTTTTTGTTCGTTGTCTTTCCGGCTCATTTACTGCCCTTCCCTTCTTTTGCCGGTATTCGGGAGGTTTGGCAACGTCGCTTTTATTTTCTGTCCGCCCCCGTATGACACGATAACACCGTCTGAATTCGAGTTTAAATGTAAATATACACTTCCTATCGCTATCTCCGGCGTTCCAGCTGCTAACCCGTCCTTGCCCGATAAGCGCGCGTTACCACGGGCAACCTTGCGTCGAACAGCTCTTTGCCCGCTTTTATTACTCGCAAAAATTTGGAACTTTAATTTTACTGCACTTTTTGCACTCTGTTTAACCTGCTACTAACTCTTCTGAAACTTGGACCTTAGCTAGCACCTTGCCACCACTACGTGAAAATATAATGGGATAAAGCCCGATTTCCGAGTGATTTATCGCCACTACGCACTCTCACGTCTTACTCCTTCAGAAAATATTCTCGTTATTGACTCCAGTTCTACCATTTCCCTTATTGTTCTATTGGTTGGTCTATCCCACTTTGTTTTCCCAGTTATTCTTCGTAAGTGCTTCATTTCCATAGCTTCTATCTTCCCTGCGTGTTTCTCCTGTATCGTCCAGTTTTCACATGCGTATAATAGTGTTGGGATAGTTATTACATTATGGATTATTTTTCTTGTTTCAGTTACTTCTTCGATAACAGTGGTCTTAATGCATAGTAGAATTTAGTTGACTTCCTCCCTCTGTTTGTTAATTCTGCGTCTATGTTGCCATCATTTGTTATTAGACTCCCTAAATATTCATAGGTTGTCACTTCCTCCAATGTTGTGCCCTTGCACTTTACTGTTGTTTTGTCTTCATGCTTCTTATTTATCACCATTATCTTACTTTTCTCTGTATTTATTTCCATTTTCATTCGTTCTATTTCTTCTGTCCATATGTTCACTAGTTTCTGCATCTTCTTTCTTGTGTCTGCTATTAACACTATATCATCTGCGTACATTAGTGTATCTACTTTTACCGGCTCTAGACTTCGATACCCTATTAGTGTTTGTAGTTGTTTTGTTCTTTTCCTTGTGTTTTTAATTAATTTACTCATTACTATTATGTACAATAGAGGGCTGAGACTATCCCCCTGCTTAATTCCTTTCCTCCATGCGAATTCATCTGACCTTTCTCCTCCTATCTGTACCTTTCCTTTAACATTTTTGAACGTGCTACGTATTACTTGTATGAGTGTTTTCGTGGTACGAGTTTCATTCAGGCATTTCCATACTACTTCTCTATCAATCGAGTCAAATGCTGCCCTGAGATCTATAAATGTCAAGACGAGTTCTTCCCCGTTTTCTAGTACCCTTTCCATCAAGTTCCTTATAATGAATATTTTTTCATCTGTCTGTCTCCCTGGCATGTATGCTGCCTGCTCTTCGACTATTTCCTCCTCTACAAATTGTCTCGTTTTTTTCTCTATTATTTTTGTGTAGATTTTAAAGCATATCGGTGATAGGCATATGACTCTGTAGTTTCCGCATTGTGCTCGTTCCCCTTTTTTTGTATATAGGTACTATCAGATTTGTTTCCCAGTCCGTTGGTATTTCTCTTGTTTCCCATGCTCTTCTACATAACCTCCATAGCCAGTTTATTCCATCCTCTCCTAAGTATTTAATCATTTCCGGTTCAATTTTGTCTTCCCCTCCTGCCTTCCCTGTTTTTATATTTTTTATTGCCTGTTCTATTTCTTCTAGACTTATATTTTCTACTTGTGCCTCTTCCTCCTCCTGCTCATTATTTATTTCCTGTTCTTCTGTTATTTTGTCAAACTTATCCTCATAATATTCCTTCCATACCTAACAATGTTGTTGATGTCTACCTGTAGATTATTCTCTTTATCTTTTATTCCCATTATTTCTTTTCCTTTATTGCCTTTCATTGCTTTTATTCTTGCCCAAAAATTCCTGTTGTTTGTTAAATAGCTTTCCTGCAGTTCCTTTCCGTACTCTTCCCATGTTTCGCTTTTTCCTCTCAGTTTCTTAATTATTCTCCAGAAAGTTTTCTAGTATCATGGAATTTAGTTTCTACTTCTGTTCCACATTCTTCCCATGTTAATGCTTTAGGTTCTTGGACACGTCGTTTTGCCTCACTTCTTTTTTGATATTTTACCTGCTTATCATTTTCTCTATTTTATTTTAGATTTTTTTTTACGCTTTCATTCCACCATCTTGTAATTTTCTTTTTGTTTTTGTTGACTTTTATCTTTCCACAGACTTCTGCTGTACTGATTATATTTACTTTTAGTCTTTTCCATCTTTCCTCTAGTGTCAGTTCTTGTATTTCGTCTATGCTCTCTAATTCTACCAGTTTTTCTGTTAATTTATTAACATACTCAACTTGTTTCCTAACTTCCATTTTCTCATATGGTTTTTTGTTCTGTTGTTTTTGTGATTGAAGTGTTTCCTATCAACATTTAATTCTCTCTACAGAATTCAAATGTACTTTCTCCATTCTTGTTTCTTGGAATTTACCCATATCACCATGTTCTCTTGATGATCTATTCTGTCATTCCAATCTCCTATTATTAATGTACAGGGTGACCCACGGGAACCTTTCCATTAAAAAAACAGCATAACAAAGTCAATTTTCATTAAACAAATTTATTTAAGGAATGTACATGTTCAGAAGGATATGCCATTAATGTTATGTAGCAAAAATTATGTCTGGAAGGTGTCGCCCGTCTTCTCTGATGCAAACTTCCAATCTCTCAAGAAAGCTTCTCCACACTCTTTCTCATGTATCTTCAGTGATCATTTCGACTTCTCTCTGAATAGCAGCTTTCAATTCATCTAAAGAATGGGGTTTGATACGATACTACCAGTCCTTTAAGAACCCCCACAGGAAAAAATCAGCACCATGCCGGTCGACATTGGGACGACCGCAAAATGCTCGTTGAGCTGCTATCACCTAATCGCCATTTCTAACGTACGCGTCATAAATAAACATCTGTTCTTCAACCGACCACCGCTCCATTGCAACTAGAGAGGTGAAATGGCAACTCCTTGGGAAGGTAATGATCGCTCCCCCACTCTCCGGATACCTCCCATACCTGCGCACCATCCTAACGAAAATGACAATACTCCCGTGGGTCACCCGTTATATCTGCTTGTGTTTCTTGAGTTTTCTAGGGTTGTAGTTAACTGTGTAGAATGTTTCCTTTTCTATTATATCTACATCTTCAGGTGGTGCATAGATTTGAATTACTGCCAGTTTTTTCTTCAACTCTAAATCCAATTGATAATTCGAAGACTAATTGCTTCCCAGTTTCTTATTCTTTCATCAAGTTTTTGTGTTACTAATATACCTACCCTCATTTTTGCTCTTCCTCCTGTTCCTGAGTATCTTGGACATACCCTGCACTCAAGGTCACTTCTCCAATTCCTTTCTTTTTTAGCTCGCTAAGTCCTAGTAGTTACAGCTTATACTTTCTCATTTTCTCTACTAATTCAGTTTCCTTTTTAGTGAGTGCTCGTACGTTCTACGTCCTAATTATTATTTTCTGTTTCCAATGCTTTGGTCGTGTTTGAAGGTTGCATCCAGCTCCAAGGGTCGTTTCATTTCTCTAAATCAGTTTACAACGCACAGGGGATTATCTCAGCTAATTTTAAAAGAGCTAATTTTAAAAGAAGTAAAACCAAAAATATTCCCCATTGACTCCATTGTGGTTTAGTAGAGAATTTTCACCTACTATTATTGTTTTAATTAATGTTTACTGTAAAAATGTACTTGCTACAAATTTCTATAATAATGAGAATTTTCCACCAATTTATCCTTCTATAATTCCCAAATTTAATTTACAAAGGCTTTATAGCTGATTATATTATAGATGGAAGGTGTAATAAAACATGGCGAAGAAAGCCGTACCAGATCCTTAAGCACAGCTTCACGAATACATGAAGAATATCTACCACTGAAGTCAGAAATAGATCGATTGAGAAGAGACTGTTTGGGGTTAGAACGGCTACCAGATTTACATGAAGAAGAAGGCACAATTATTACACCAGAGTAAGTGTTTTTAAATTGTCGTATAATTTAAAAATATTTTTAGACGTTCTTTCAGACGATTTGCTCAATTTTTTTCTCCAAGCAAGCCAAATTCGCAAAGTTATACGAAGAATAGTGAGTGGACTCGTCCTCTAGCTCCAACCGACAACCCCATGAGTACACTAGCTCCACCACTACCGCCCACTTTTCTGCCACCACCAAACCCTCTGAGACTTGTTACTAACAAACCGGAGACTGGTCGCCCAAGCAGCCTGACACAACAACCACATCCTGGACCGCCTACTCCAACCTTCAGGTCGGATTTTGTTAGCTTAAGGTGCTTTTATTATTTTTTCGTTTGATATTACAGTAGCAACTGATTTGAGTTACTATGTAAAATCAACTACTGTTTTAGAATATTATGTAAAGGACTATTAAAAAAATTATTTAAATTACTTTACAGACAACAACCTCCTCCGATGAAATCATGTTTAAGTTGTCATCAGCAAATACATCGCAATGCCCCAATTTGCCCATTGTGTAAGGCCAAATCGCGATCTCGAAATCCAAAGAAGCCAAAGAAAAAGGATCATTAAACATTTATAACGTACTGTGTATCATTTAGAATTTGTATTCAGTTAGAGGATAATATAAATGTAATCTCATGGCATTTGACTTAATTTCTGTGACTGCTTGTATAATAGCTTTATTGAACTGTGTAATATTAATAAACCTATAAATTAATTTAGTGTACACTTGTCTATGTGCAGTTAATAAAAATTTATATTTGTTTATATTTCTAATGTAATACTACTAACTTTAAAAATTGTACTGACTTGTGGAAATACATAAATTTAAATTTTTGCTATTTTTTTTAAGTTTAACCTGCATATACAGTATGGTGGTTCTAATTTTGCAACCTCGGAATTTTGTTATTTGCACCCCCTAAAGTCGTTCCAATGCGAAAAAAACTAACCCATAAAAATTTTGAGCCCAATCGAACAATATTAACACGTTCCACCGAGCCTCGGAAGTTTCCGAATTGCAGATTTTAATTGAATTGACTTGTTGTTAATTAATATCTGGCTAACCGGAAGTCCTATAAAAATGTTCATAGCATAAATAAAAAGAAATTTCATTATGCAATTTGTTTGCAAATTTACTGGATGTTAAAAAGCGCATAAGTATTAGAAAAACGTAAAAATTAGTGAATTTTTTTTCTTTCTATTTTTAATTTGAAAATTTAGGACTATTACAATTTTGAAGTAAATTGCAAGCCTTTATTCAATTTTAGGCTAATTTTGGTAATATAAGTAATATATTATGATACACATAGGTCACTTATTAAATAAAAATTAAAAGAAATACATTTGGAAGATTAATACAATCAAATTTAGAAAATTTTGAATAAGATTGTTGGTTAAGTTGAATTGAGTAATAGAAATTAAATTTGAGACAATTTATAATTAATTTTGTTAAGTTATAGCAATTGAGTATTCAATCAGGGTGGTGAAAGTACTACTAGAATATATCATGTAATAGGTGAAAATCAGAACATTTAATTTTAAAAAAGAGTGCATTAATAATTGTAACTAGCATAATTTTAAAATTTGTTTAAGATAGTGATAATAAACTCATAAAATGTAGACATATTTTTGAAAAAAAAATTGTATTAATAAAAACTGGAAATTTAGCCTTTATTTGTATAAATAATTCGGTTGAATACAAATAAAAAGGTTTTTAACAAATCTGCGAGGTGAAATTAAGTGAAAATATAATTATGAAATGATACAAGTGTGCAGTCATTGAAAAGATAATGGAATATGGTTTAATTAGATGCAAATAAGAAGAATAAAATAATATTTAATTAGAATTGGATGATTTACTAAATACAAGGAATAAGTTATACTAATTACTGGATTTGGTGATTATATGGAGGACGGATCAATCATTTAAAGGGAGTTGCCGGTGTAGCTGATTGATTTGGGTTGGTTACTACAAGGTAGGAGCTGAGGACAATGGGAAATTAGTTTGGATACCATCTGTTAGTGGAAATTTACCAGGAAGCTGTTAGATTGACGATCGCGTACAGGAGTTGAAGGAGTGAGACTGTATCTGCAGGAGCCCAGGGTTTTGACGTGTTGGAGTTGGTTGCGTGGTTGGAGGAGCATCGAGGTTAGGCTGTCAATGAGCTTAGCTGTGAACATTAGGAGCAGTAGTGTTTAATGTGAATAGCAGTGAAATAAAAGGAAATCAGGTTGGTCTTAATCTATACATAACGTATGGGACATAAGTTTTGAGAAAAAGTTTGCCTTGAAATTTCTACTTGATTTTGATGTCTGATCTAGTTACCATGAAACTGGTAAACGAATTATGTTTTGTTTTTATTGATAAACGGCAAATTTATTCAATAACTTAGTTCAAAATGTCGTACAAACTTGAAGTTCGCAAAAGAATCTATCGCTGTGTTGGACGGTTGCCCAAACGTGAAATTGTTATCTTGTTCACAGATCAAAATGTTAGCCAGGCAACGATTTATAGGACAATAAGAGAATGCGAAGAGGGTATTTATACCTTGCACTAATTTGC
The DNA here is from genome assembly GCA_940337035.1 of Agriotes lineatus. Classification (NCBI taxonomy): domain Eukaryota; kingdom Metazoa; phylum Arthropoda; class Insecta; order Coleoptera; family Elateridae; genus Agriotes; species Agriotes lineatus. The sequence continues at coordinate 61,792 of CALNHX010003978.1, read as the reverse complement.
CGAAAACTGGAAGACCATGAGGTCTTCCAGTTTTGGCACAAAACAGGATTAATAGACTGGTACAATCCGCTCAAGGCAGAATTGGAATCTCTAGTCGAAAGCTAGGTCGCCGTTTTGGGGTCTCATAGAAGACCGTCCAGAGAATTTTTTTCCCCTTCTTTTTCTATAATGTACAGCATTTCTGGACAAAATTCTCTGGACGGTCTTGGATGAGACCCCAAAACTGTGACCTAGTTTTCGACTAGAGATGCCAATTCTGTCTTGAGCGGATTGTACCAGTCTATTAATCCTGTTTTGTGCCAAAACATGAGGTCTTCCAGTTTTCGGCAAATTAGTGCAAGGTATACCCTCTTCGCATTCTCTTATTGTCCTATAAATCGTTGCCTGGCTAACATTTTGATTTGTGAACAATTTCACTTTTGGGCAACCGTCCAACACAGTGATAGATACTTTTGCGAACTTCTAGTTTGTATGACATTTTGAACTAAGTTATTGAATAAATTTGACGTTTAACAATAAAAACAAAACATGATTTGTTTACCGGTTTCATGGTAACTAGATGAGACATCAAAATCGAGTACAAATTTCAAGGTAAACTTTTTCTCAAAACTTATGTCCCATACGTTATATAAAGGAAAGTCACAACCCTGACTAATCAACGCAGAGCCGAAACCACTGGCACTAAAAACTTGAAATTTGGGTGGAAGGTTCAATTTGTTATGTAAGGTAGTGCTAAGAAGGGATTTTTTGAAATTCGACCCCTAAGGAGGTGAAAAGGGGTAAAATGTGTTTTCACAAATTCTTCAATATCTCATACACCCGATAAGATATCAATTTGGTGTTTGCTTGCAAAGATTATCAATGCAAATACCTAGAAACGTGTTTTAGGATTTTGCCCTAATCAACCCCTAAAGGTGCAAATCTGGATTGGGGGTGAATTAAAGAACCCTTCGAATATCCTATGTTTATTGAGTTAAAACATTCTTTTTTGGCATATAAATGTATTTTTGAAATATTTAGAAAGCGGTTTAAGGGAATTTGAAAATTTTTAATCCTAAAGGGGTGAAAAGGGGTAAACTGTGTTTACACGAATTCTTCAATATCTCTTACACCCGATAAAATATCAATTTGGTGTTCGCTTGCAAAGATTATTAATGCAAATACCTAGAAACGTATTTTAGGATTTTGCCCTAATCAACCCCTAAAAGTGCAAATCTGGATTGGGGTGAATTAAAGAACCCTTCGTATCTCCTATGTTTATTGAGTTAAAACATTCTTTTTTGGCATATAAATGTATTTTTGAAATATTTAGAAAGCGGTTTAAGGGAATTTGAAAATTTTTAACCCAAAAGGGGTGAAAAAGGGTAAACTGTGTTTACACGAATTTCTGAATATCTCTTACACCCGATAAGATATCAATTTGGTGTTCGCTTGCAAAGATTATCAATGCAAATACCTAGAAACGTATTCTAGGATTTTGCCCTAATCAACCCCTAAAAGTGCAAATCTGGATTCGGGGTGAATTAAAGAACCCTTCGTATCTCCTATGTTTATTGAGTTAAAACATTATTTTTTGGCATATAAATGTATTTTTGAAATATTTAGAAAGCGGTTTAAGGGAATTTGAAAATTTTTAATCCTAAAGGGGTGAAAAGGGGTAAACTGTGTTTACACGAATTTCTGAATATCTCTTACACCCGATAAGATATCAATTTGGTGTTCTCTTGCAAAGATTATCAATGCAAATACCTAGAAACGTATTTTAGGATTTTGCCCTAATCAACCCCTAAAAGTGCAAATCTAGATTGGGGGTGAATTAAAGAACCCTTCGTATCTCCTATGTTTATTGAGTTAAAACATTCTTTTTTGGCATATAAATGTATTTTTGAAATATTTAGAAAGCGGTTTAAGGGAATTTGAAAATTTTTAACCCTAAAGGGGTGAAAAGGGGTAAACTGTGTTTACACGAATTTCTGAATATCTCTTAGACCCGATAAGATAGCGACTTGGTGTTTGCTTGCATAGGTGTCCAATAGAAGTATCTAAAAACACATTTCAGGATTTTCGCTAATCGACCCCTAAAGGTGCAAATCTGGATTCGGGGTGAATTAAAGAACCCTTTGCAACTCCTACGTTTATTGAGCTCGAACATTCCTTTTTTTGGCATATGGATGTATTCTTAAAATATTTAGAAAGTGATTTAAGGGATTTTACAATTTTACCCCTAAGGGGGTGAAAAGGGGTAAACTGTATTTTCACTATTCCTCAATATCTCTTAGACCCGATAAGATATCGACTTGGTTTTTTGCATGCATAGGTATCCAATACGAATGTCTAAAAACACGTTTCAGGATTTTCCCAAATCAACCCCTAAAGGTGCAAATCTGGATTCGGGGTGAATTAAAGAACCCTTTGTATCTCCTATGTTTATTGAGTTAGAACATTGTTTGTTTGGCGTACAGATGTATTCTTAAGATGTTTAGAAAGGGGTTTAAGGGATTTTAATGTTACCCCTGAAGCGGTAAAAAGGGAAAACTGAAAAAGGGTAGGGTGTTAAGTTTATCTTGCTAAAATTTATGAATACAATATTTATTTTGTGCATATATATTTTAATTTTATCTGATTGTTATACTAAAACTGTAGTTTTATCAATATATACAAGGTGAACGACAATTACGTACACATCTCCAGGGGGTATGTGAAGCATAAAAAAAAGTTGTGGAGGATTTTTTTCGAAAGAATTTTGTTTCCTTTTTTCCTACAATATTGTTTTGCAGCGTTTGTTAGTTTAGCGTATTGAGTGAGGGGGAGGGGGGCGCCCTAGAATTCATTTGAAATTTAGAAAAATAAACATTTGTTACCCGTACGAAGAACGGGTATCTTGCTAGTTAGTTCTATAAAAGAATATTGAATAAGAAAAACAATTAAATGAGTGAAATAAAAATAACACAGTACTTACTTTGGTGATTTGAGTCATTGATTTGTAAATAGAAAGAATATTTGTCAATTTTGATTTGATTATTATTTGATAGTTGTTTAAAGTCAAACTGACATTTAGTAGCAGTCAATAATTAAAAATCCATATAAAATTAGAATATCAAAAAACAGATAACTAGATTAACGACTCACACCCTTTTACGAGTCTCAAATGCATTACATAATATTAAAGTAACTAACTATAGGATTTAAATGTAGAGAGGTGCAACCATTCTAATATATTGAGATATATAAATGAAATTCAGTAATAACAATTTTTTACCTATTGTAAGTATCTATATTGAAATATTTTTAGAATCATTTATTTAAAAAACAGACTCGAACAGTCGAACACAGTTTCTTTGTTTTGTTACAATCCAGATGTTTAGAGGGAGGGTATACCATCAGGGGTGGTTTCCTGCAGTGGCGTCGCTAGCATGTCATTTGTTTTTGGTACCATTCAACCAAAAAGAGAGATCCGAAAAACAAATGACATGCTAGCAACGCCACTAGTTTACTGAAATCTGGAACCCTTGTTCTGTTACTCTAGTTGAAAGCATTGCAAAAGGTGAACGGTATTACTTGTGTTGCGTGTTTAAATGTTTTGAAGCAGTGTTGTGGGTATTTTGAAATTATAAACCATAAAATGACCTCAACGTCAAAGGTTCTTCGTGAAAAAAACAAAATATTTTTAATTGGAAATGATGCACATCAAATTATTAGTAGTAAGTTGCCCTCAAGTACTTTTTTCTTATATGCATATAGTTAAATTGAATTTACGTGAAAGTGTAAAATTAATTATTCAAGAAGTAGTTGTGTTTTAGCATAAAGCGTGCATTCCAGCTATGGAAAAACATCATTCTGTACAAAAGCTGGAATGATTATACTCTGAATGCAAGTGTCTGCAAAAACGAGGAAATAAAAGAACGGACTCCAAAAAAGAACAACAATTTGTTGAAAAATGCGACGATCTCTTCGATATCGCACATACGAACTCTCTAGGATTAATAGGTGTAGAAGAAGATAAAAAGTTTTTGCTTCTTCAAAGGCAAAAAGGGCGACCAGGTTATATGCTTGGTGTTGATATCAGGTTACATCAACAAGAAAAGAGAACTAAACTACGACTGGAAAGAGAAGATACAAGGAGAAAACGAGCTTACGAAGGGGTGGAAAATTTAAGTAAGTATATGTAATTGTTTACTTCACGTTACAAATGATACTGCAGAAAGAAGTAGTATTAAACTGATCGACGAATTACCAAAAAAGAGGACCAAAAGCACTAAAAGCAGTACTTGCTACAAATTGTTAGTGATTGTCGGCGTCAATATCCAGATTCCAGTAAAGCTTCTTTAGTAACAAAAAAGTAACTATTGTGATATGTATTTCATTATTTTACATATAGGTAACTTGCAATACTTGTTTTATTCTTAAGTTTGTAAATAGAATTTTTTAAATTTATGTAACTTCAGTAATTATTTGATATGGTTCGTTCTATTTAACTTATAAATAATAGCTATTTAAGATCGACAGCGGGAAAATATATTTTTTCTTCAAACGGCAGTAAAATATGGCATTATACTGCTGGATTGATGATGCTAAACTGTCACTTTATTGCCAAGCAGCAGATAATATTATCTGCCGCTGACGAGATCAAGAAATTTTCTTCGAATTTTGTTCACAAAGTTGTAAATAATTTGTTATAAAAACGTTTGAAGAAAAAATACTATATGTTATTCGGAGCAAAAGTATCTTTATGTGGCTCGGCTGTACTTATCTGCCTCGCAAACTCGGCAGATAACCCGTCCAGCCTCGCCACATAAAATATAACTTTTGCTCCTAATAACATAATATACTATTACTCACATTCGGTTAATAATAGGTACCTACGTTTCTAACCTTCAAAACAGTGGGAGAACGAGTCATTTGTTTACTTTACTTCTTCAAACGGCAGTAAAATATGGCATTATACTGCTGGATTGATGATGCTCAACTGTCACTTTATTGCCAAGCAGCAGATAATATTATCTGCCGCTGACGAGATCAAGAAATTTTCTTCGAATTTTGTTCACAAAGTTGTAAATAATTTGTTATAAAAACGTTTGAAGAAAAAATACTATATGTTATTCGGAGCAAAAGTATCTTTATGTGGCTCGGCTGTACTTATCTGCCTCCCAAGCTCGGCAGATAACCCGTCCAGCCTCGCCACATAAAATATAACTTTTGCTCCTAATAACATAATATACTATTACTCACATTCGGTTAATAATAGGTACGTTTCTAACCTTCAAAACAGTAGGAGAACGAGTCATTTGTTTACTTTACTTTCCCAGCTAGCCGGGAAGGATTTTCCCAGCTAGCCGGGAAAGATTTTCCCGGCTAGCTAAACGTCACTTTCAATGAACTTGTCATGTTACCTAGCAACAGCGTCGCAGTTTCCTTTGTCAAAGTGACTTATTAAACTGCGATGAAAATTCATATTATTTGAAACTTACCTAATTAAATAAATAATGACAAAAACGGATTGTAAGTAAAATAGTATACATGCAGGCCCGTTCCTAGCTTCTTGGCCGCCTGCGTGAAAAATAAAATAGCCGCCCCCCCCCCTCCAAGCAATTAAAAAATATATTTACGTTAAAAAAAATTATTAATAACAATTTTATAAAATAAAATAAAAGAAATACTCCTATAAAATAAAATTGTACAAATACAAAACAAATACAAAGTTTAATATCTTAGAATTTAGCTTTTCTAGCTTTGACAGACGCAAAAGTGGTCACAAGGTTCTTGACATCAATTGCTTCTGCCAAGTCTCTCTCTATAGATATAATAGAAAGATCTGACAATCTTTCTTGCTTCATGGCCGAGCGTAAAAAGTTTTTAATTATTTTTAATTTTGAAAAAGACCTTTCTGCTGACGCAACTGAGACAGGTAAAGTCAGTAGAAGTCTTAAGGCAATTGCTGTATTTGGGAAAGTCGCAAGTAAATTATTTGTAACAATGTAGTTGAGAATTTTAGATGGTGTTTCAACAGATTGGATATGTAATTTTAAATTTTTTAATTCATCACTTAATTCTACGGCGTTTACATCAGCCTCTTTTCTGACAGTGTCTTCTAATTTTAAGGATAAATCTGTACAGTGTTTTTTCATTGAATTATCGTCCATAATAGGAAATTCATAAATCACTTTGAAATTGTCACTGTAACGTTGTAATTGTTCAAAACGTTCCTGTATAGATACTTTGGTGGTATCCAAAATAGTAAAATAAAAATTAATTTTACAATTCAACTTTGGGTCAAGTATAGGCTCATCAGGGGTTTCATAATCAAATTGTCTTTTTTTTCGACGTGGACGAATTATATTAGTTGGGGGAAATTCCGTTGCTATATCAAGTTCTTCTGTAGCAAGTATTTTCGCCTCTTCTATAAACGCTTCAAAACTGTGGTCATTTCTTTTCTGTTCCAAATAATCTACTAAATTTGTTAACGCATTTGAACAATCTTTTAGATTTGTATTCACACCTTGAAGCATCTTACTGACGGAATTAATTTTAGACAGAACATCATGCCAAATAATTACAGAACAAACGAATTTAAAACTATTAATTTTTAAAGCCAATGCTTGGGCTTGTTGTTTGGTGTTAATGTCGCGTAATTTGTCATTTACAAGTTCTTCTAGACTATCATAAATTTTCCCTAATTGATATCGCAGAGGTGTAATAGCTTTAATTCTACTTTCCCACCTAGTTGAGCTAACAGCTTTTAATGTGAAATTTGGTACATTAGTTTTAAGTACATTCCATCTATATGGCAAAGAAGAAAAATATGTATATAATTCTTGTATAAGATTAAAGAACTCCGATGTTTGCAAGGTAACATTGGCAGAATCATTAACCACTAGATTTAGGGTATGAGCAGCACAAGGTACAAACATTGCTCGAGGATTGATATTTAAAATTCGGCGTTGCAATCCTACATGTTTTCCGCGCATATTTGCACCATTATCATAACCCTGTCCACGCATATTGTAGATATCCATATTAAAATCTTTCAAAAGTTTTATTACAAAATCGTATAAGCCCTCACCAGTCACATCAATAATAGGAAAAAATCCGAGAAAATGTTCACAAATTTTAATTTGTTTATTATCATCTATTATAACAAATCGAACAACGAATGAAATTTGTTCGGTATGACTTGAGTCTGGGGTTGAATCTAGAATAATTGAATAATATTTTGCTTTTGACAATAACTCCCTAATTTGTTCTCTGATTTTATTTGCTGTAAGTGAGATCAATTCATTTTGTAATCTATTTCCTAAATAATGAGGCATACGTTTATGTGAAATTTTACTAATTTGAATATTTTTTAGATGTTCCGAAAGAACTGCATCAAATTTTGCAAATGTTTCAACCGTCTTCAAAAAGTTTCCATTGTTTGATTCGAATAATTTATTGGATGACCCACGAAATGCTAAACACTGTCCTGCCAATAATAATATAATTACAACAATACGTTCTAAAACATTACACCAATATTGTTGTTTCAAATTAAAAATACGTTGTTCTTGGTGATCGATTGTTGTGTAAGTACTCAATCTTTTTTCTAATTCAGTCCATAATTTATAATTTTGAATATGATCAGTTGATCGTTCGTGTCTGGATAAATTATTAGAAAGATGTTTCCAATCTGAAAAACCAGCATCTGTTAACTGAATATTTTTGGTCCCAAAAATTTTGCAACAAAAGCAAAAAACGCAATTTAACTTAATGGAATAAATTAGCCACATACGAGGTATTTTTTCACCATTTGCTAATGTTCGTGTATAATAATGAACCGAAAAGCGCCCTTGTTCTGTTAAAGGAAATGAAAAATTTTTTACTTGTGTAGGTCCCATTTTTACTAATACTTCAATTGTTGAATTATCAAGTGATTTAGGCCATGAAGCTGGATCTTCTAAACTCCCACTTTCAATGTCCTCTGGTTCTTCTGGAGTACAAGACTCTGCCGAAGTCGATGGAATCTGTGGCTCTATGGGGACGACTTGCTGACTGTCAGGCGTTGAAACAAAAGGATCTGCAGCCGTGCTTCCACTTTCTTCCTCTGCTCCAGGAGTTTTCAAAAATTGTTCTATAGAGCCCCGCAACTTCTCTTTTTCAGTTTCTTTAGACAGTTGTCTTTTTCTGTAAGCGGCTCCAGAGAGTCTTTTAGTTCGTCGCCGTTCCGAGCTTGACATCTGAATAAATTTAAAAAAGTTTTGTTTTAATTTACTTCTAGATTACAGTCTTAATAGACTATCAAAGCAGCTATTACGTGAAAATCATATAAATTAAAAAAACGTATATCAATAGCTTACCTTTAATAACCAGGCTCTACAACACACATTTTATTATGATGAAGTATGATAGAAGTAACTGAGTATTATAGATCTTTAATCAGTACCACAATATTTTATTTCCATATAAGGGCACAAAAATAACAATGGGTCTCAGTATTTTACACCTACATATTGCTTCCACCATTCACAAATGAACGCATTTTTTCGTCGGGTGATATTTATACCCTCGGTAAAATACGTCACCCGGGAATTTACTTGAAGTAGTACGAACCAATTCGGGACGTCACAAGAAAGATTTGATATGATTTTACAGATTCCTATCTTAGCTTTTTGTCGTATTTTGGACATTGGTTGATAGAGGGTGCTAATTATTTGAAAGGGAAAAATGAAAACACAAATTATTGGTAATAGTTTCAAATTTATTATTGATTTTGTGTTAAACTATCTGTAATAAACGCAAAAAAAAACAAAAATTGGGATTTCGACTAACAATAAAGTGGTGTTTGTTTTTTGTTCGTGGTTTGCATTTCTCAGAGGTGTTTTATTCTCAAATTACTTATTTTTTTTAATTTAAATTTGTATAAAATCGGTTTCGAGCGGCCGCCCCTTGCAATCGGCCGCCTGCGTGATGGACACGCAACACCCCACCGGTAGGAACGGCCCTGTAATACATGTATGTATAATCTGTAACCTCGTTTACCTTGCGGTGTAGAGGCTGGTGCTTTATGAGCTGGGATCTGGCGGTACAATGCTCAACTTGCCCCGGATTCGGGATACAGAGTTGGAGAGCGCCTTTGGTGCAGCAACCACTGTGTGACGTGTGTGTCTTGGTGATGTGTTGACCTTGTTACTCTATCTCTAAGGGTGTGGTTCTGAGTAGAGCACAGTTAATTTGGTGCCCAACTGTGAATGGTCTCACCGAGCCCGATTCCAATCGCCAAGGTTACGGAAAAATTCCGACCCACGCGGGATTTGAACCGAGAACTTGCTTAATGCAAGCCTGGCGCTTACCCAACTGCGCCACGTGGCTTCTAAAAATAGTATACATACCACGGTGAAGTTTCATTCCTGTCTCGAGATAAAGTTAGCCTTAATGCTACGCGTCTCGGTTAACTACTTGTCTCAGTTAACTACTTAATCTCGCGACAGTAAAGAAACACTTTCGACCTCGGTATGTAATGTACTATTCCCGCTGCTGATCATGTAAGTCAGTGATACAGCCTTAGTAACAAAACGTGTAAGTCGGCGATTATATTTGTTTGAAGCTTTCCCTTGACCACAAAACTTAATATTATTATTAAGTTCCTAGGATAATAAAATTAACAACGCAAGATGCAGACTTAGACGTTTTGTTTATAATTGCAAGTGTTTATGTAACATGTAACACTCACAGGTAGCACGACTCACGAAAATTAATTCTGGTGACAGGTGACAAACCAAACGATTTTTTTTTTAATCTAGGAAAATTTCCATAAGCAGAGGAAAAATATAATAAGATAACTCGGAATGTATCGCCTATTAACTTTTTCGGCAGGCAACAAGCCGCGGATTTGCCTTGGCGTGTACTTGCCTACCTCAAATGTTAATAGGTCCTTACATTCCTTGTTACTTTAATAGCTATTGCTTAATTATTATGTACTGAAGCATGCCATTTACATCAACTCAAAATCCCCATTAATCTCGGCCGAGGAAATCAGTCAAAATCCAAAGTGGCACCTGAATTTGCCATGTTTGAAATAACAGAGCTGGGTCAATTATAGTAGCCTCCTCTTTCTTGAACTTAATTAATGATACAGAAGAAATCGTTTTTGCCTTTTCATTTCGTTTCATTTTATAAGAAAACACCTCCTGTCCCTTCATCTTCTCCACAATTATAGTGACTTATAGTGACTTAATGTAATGTAAATATCACTTTGTAATGGGGCTTTCCGTTAAATAAATAAATAAATAAATAAAATCTCCATACCAATGGTTTTAAATGTTTCAACATTTACATGTTCAGCTGCTGTGACACCAGTACCAAAGTTGGATCGTCTGAATAAGGTGAAATCGATCGCAGTAGCTGAAGTATCTTATCTGAGTCTTCTTTGTCTCGTTTCTTTCGTGATGGAGTCATATCTTTATGCTGTTCGCTAGACCTTTATTGAAAACAGCATAGACTTCAGGATGAGTGTTGTGAAGTTCAGTCATGTTCTGTAAGTAAAGGTAAACTGATTTTGCAGATCCTGCAAAAATGGGCAGGGCTTCTGTAAGAGACTCAAGTAGCATAGGAAATGATCCTAAACTATAATCTAGCCCTGTTAATGAATTACTGTTACAAAAATCCTGTAAATGTTCTTTTACAGTTGTTTAAATGAGGAGATTTTCCTTTACCCAATTACATGTTCTAAAAAATCTCCTCATTTAGACAACTGTAAAAGAACATTTACAGGATTTTTGTCATAGTACTTCATTAACAGGGCTAGATTAGAGTTTCTTGAAGCCATTTAAATAGATTAATTATAATTGAAAAAGATTTCTCCTAAAAAGCGGCTGCATAAAAAACGTACAAATTATGCAAACATACTACTTTTTGCTAAATAATAAAAATTCTAAGGAAGTAATTAACATTTTATATTAATTTTTCCAATTATAAATCTTTAAGTCGTTACATAAAGAAATTTGAATTTTTATATTAAGTATGTGAAATTTAGAATAGCTATTTATGCAACAAGTGCTAAAAGTCGACGTTTATGCGCGAGACATGAAACTTATGAAACGAAGCCGAAGGCTGAGTTTCATAACATGTCTCGCGCATAAACGACTTTTAGCACGAGTTGCATACAATATTTTATCTACGACCTTAATTTTACCATTATTAATCCACAATATCGATTTAAGAAAGGTTCGCATCTGCGACACTTTTAATTTATGTCATAATGAACAGTAGGCCACGCCGCGCGGGCGATTGTTTGGCCACGCCCGTGCTGTCAAGGTGAGTTACGAAATGTAATTATTGATACTCCACATATGACTGTATTCATTACATAACGCTTTGATTATTTCAAAAACGCTTTACCTGTAACGCAAGAAGCAACTAGAATAGCTTTACAACTTCACTTGCAGTTCGAAATTGTAGTTTTATAACCTCACTTCACTTTTAGCCCGTGTGCTAAAAGTAAACAGCTGATTTCGTTAAACACGGTAAACTATAAAACGTCACTTTTAGTGAAACAAGCTAGCGCTAAAAGGCCTACTTTTAGTAGTGGTCGTAGATAAAAATATTTAAAAAATTAAAAAATGAATTTTTAGCTAAAGTTAAAAAAAATAGGTGTTTTCTGGTCTTGAGATTGCTCAGTTAACTAAAAATAACACACTCAAAAAATCTCATTGAAATCTTATTTAATTTCCGAAAAATAGCAATTTCTGGATTTTGACAATTTCGAAAAACTCCATATTCTCAATAAGTAAAAATCACTCGGTATATATTATAGAGGCTAAATAGGTTTTTAGAGAAGCACAAATTATTGACGTATAAAGTTTTTTCGAAAAATCAAAAATAAAATTTTTTCCCATATTATGCCGACTTTTTGGCGGACACTGTATAACGATGCGTATGAAAGTAATTCAAAAGTATAATGTAAATGGCATGCTTCAGTACATAATAAGTACCTATTTTGAGTGCACACTATCTTTTTTACGGCAAAATAGAGAAAAAAAGACAAAAATCGGCAAATTCAGCCGCCATCTTGGATGGTGGAGTGCATGCGGAATGTATGCGGTGTGTAATCGGTGTCTATGTGGAGTGTATGATATTAGTACGCAGATTGTATGCGACGTGTATGCGGAATGTATTCGGTGTGTATGCGACGTATATTCGGGGTGTATGCGGAGTGTATGTGGTGTGTAAGCGGTGTCTATGCGGAGTGTATGCGAAGTGCATGCGGAGTATATAAAGATTAAATGAGGAGTGTATGCGGAATATATGCGGTGCGTATGCGATGTGAATGCGGCATGTATGGGGAGTGTATGCGTATTGTATGCGGTGTGTAATCAGTGTCTATGTGGAGTGTATGATATTAGTACGCAGATTGTATGCGACGTGTATGCGGAATGTATTCGGTGTGTATGCGACGTATATTCGGGGTGTATGCGGAGTGTATGTGGTGTGTAAGCGATGTCTATGCGGAGTGTATGCGAAGTGCATGCGGAGTATATAAAGATTGAATGAGGAGTGTATGCGGAGTGTATGCGGTGCGTATATTGTACCCCCTTTTTATAACTTACCTTGGAAGGCTCACGCGTCTCCGGCTAGCTCAATACACGGCTGCTATAAGGGTCTAATGACTGTGGGCTTTTAGTTTGCTCAGTTTCTCATAAAGGTATTAGTTCAGTAATAAGAAGAAATGGGCGCCATAACTTTATTATCAAGTGTTATTTTTTTTAATACTTACAATCGGTTGTATACTCAATCTTACAATTCATTAATTGTAACGTTTGACCCAACTCGAACACGAGTTCGAGTAATCTATACATATATAAAGGAAAGTCACAACCCTGACTATTCAACGCAGAGCTGAAACCACTGGTACTAGAAACTTGAAATTTGGGTGGACGGTTCAATTTGTTACGTAAGGTAGTGCTAAGAAGGTATTTTTTTAAATTCAACCTCTAAGGGGGTGAAAAGGGGTAAAATGTGTTTTCACGAATTCCTCAATATTTCTTACACCCGATAAGATATCGATTTGGTGTTTGCTTACAAAGATTATCAATGCCAATGCCTAGAAACGTATTTTAGGATTTTGCCCTAATCAACTCCTAAAGGTGCAAATCTGGATTGGGGGTCAATTAAAGAACCCTTCGTATCTCCTATGTTTATTGATTTAGAACATTGTTTTGTTGACACATAGATGTATTTTTAAAATATTTAGAAAGGGGTGTAAGGGAATTTGAAAATTTTAACCCTAAAGGGGTAAAAGGAGGAAAAACTGAAAAGGGGTAGGGGGATTAAAATTATTAATTTTGTTCGCTGGGAGTTTCATTTCACAATAAAATGAGTTAAAAGGGATATTTTGAAATTCAACCCCTACGGGGGTGAAAAGGGGTAAAAAGTGTTCTCACGAGTTCCTCAATATCTCTTACACCCGATAAGATATCGATTTGGTGTTTGCTTGCAAAGATTATCAATGCCAATGCCTAGAAACGTATTTTAGGATTAATCAACCCCTAAAGGTGCAAATCTGAATTGGGGGTCACTTAAAGAACCCTACGTATCTCCTATGTTTATTGAGGTAGAACATTCTTTTTTGGCATATAGATGTATTTTTAAAATATTTAAAAAGGGTATCAAAAAAATATGAAAATTTTAACCTTAAAGGGGTAAAAGGAGGAAAAACTGAAAAGGGATAGGGGGGTTAAAAATTTTTTTTTGCTTTGAGTTTCATTTCACAATACAATGGGTTAAAAGGGATTTTTTGAAAATCAACCCCTACGGGGGTAAAAAGGGATAAAATGTGTTTTCACGAGTTCCTCAATATCTCTTACACCCGATAAGATATCGATTTGGTATTTGCTTGCAAAGATTGTCAATGCGAATACCTAGAAAGGTATTTTAGGATTTTGCCCTAATCAACCCCTAAAGGTGCAAATCTGGATTGGGGGTCAATTAAAAAATCCTACGTATCTTCTATGTTTATTGAGTTAGAACATTATTTTTTGGCATATTGATGTATTTTTAAAATATTTAGAAAGGGGTGCAAGGAAAATGTTAACCCTAAAGAGGTAAAAGGGGGAAAACTGAAAAGGGGTAGGGGGGTTAAAATTATTAATTTTTTTCGCTGTGAGTTCCATTTCACAATAAAATGAGTTAAAACAGATATAGATGTATTTTTAAAATCCTTTGAAAGCCGTTTATAGATTTTTTATATATTACCCCTAAAGGGTAAAAAAGAGGCAAAACTGAAAAGGGGTAGGTGTTTAAATTGTTTTTTTTCTTATTGATGCATTTTAGACTAAAATGAAGTAGAAAAGGTTTTAGAAATTTCAACCACAAGGGGATGAAACGGGTATTCCGCTATAATCTATATGTATAAAAGATAAAGCACCAACTCAACAATGCGGATCTGCAGTAATCCTTGGTACCAGGAACTTAACATTTGGCAAAAAGAGTTCTTTAGCTAAATAGCGAACTGCTAGGAAAGGCGTTTTCGAAAATTCCACCCCTAAAGGGAAGAAAAGAGGTAAAATGTCTTTTCATGATTTTCTCAATATCCATTAAGGTCCTATAATATATCGATTTGGTTTTTACTTAGAAATGTTACTTATACAAGTTCCTAAAAACGTAATTCAGGATTGTGCACAGATCAACTCCTAAAGGTGGGAATTTGGATTCAGGGGTGAATTATAGAACTTTTCGTATTTTCTGTGGTTCCTGATGACCATGGTTTTTGGGCATATGTGTGTTTTCTTTAAATCTTTAAAAAGTGGTTTAAAAGTTTTTATGCTAAATTTCATTGTGAAAGGAGTAAAAATGGGGTAAAAGTAAAAAGAAGTTAAAAAAGAGATTAAAGCTATTGATTTTTTCTGTGTGTTCAGTTTAGAATAAACTAGAAGGATTTCCGAAATTCCACCTCCAAGTGGTGGAAACTGGTATGTTGCTACAATTTATGAATACAACATTTAATAAGTACATTTATTATTATTCTTATACTAAACCAATAGTTTTATCAATCTATACAAGGAGAACGACAATTACATACACATTTCTAGGGTATACGTGAAGCATAAAAAGCTTTCCTTTCTACCTACAATATTGTTTTGCAGCCTTTGTTAGTTTAGCTTATTGAGTGAGAGAGAAGGGGAGCATTCTAGAATTCGTTTAAGATTTAGAAGAAAAAACATTAGTAGTCTGTACGAAGAACGGGCATCTTGCTAGTTAAACATAATTTCACGCATTCTCCCTGTGCTTGCACCACGTTAGGTACCGGAACACCGCGCCGAGAGTACGACGTGACGTCACCGAAAACAATCGCAGTAACACCTCTGCGCACCTAGACCACGAATCCCCGCTCGCTTCAGCGACCTGATACGAACCTCTGATTACGCCCGCACCAGGTATAAAAAAAGAAATCGAAGCCCCAACAAGACAGAATTTCCTAGAATTTTCCCAGTCCTCTCTCCTTGCGGAGTGTCTCCGGACTTTTCGAGAGGACCCCCACCAGTTACCCGAGCTCCTGGACGCTAGGATTGTCGTCAGACTCTTCAGCGTTGTTCCCCGAGCTCCTGGACGCTAGGATTGTCGTCAGACTCTTCAGCGTTGTTCCCCAAGTACCTGGACGCTAGGATTGTCGCCAGACTCTTCAATGTCGTTATCCAGACACCTGGACACTAGGATTGTCGTCAGATTCTTCAGTGTCGCTCCCCAAGCACCTGGACGCTAGGATTGTCGTCAGACTCTTCAGCGTTGTTCTCCAAGCACCTGGACGCTAGGATTGTTGCCAGACTCTTCAGCGTCGTTATCCAAACACCCGGACACTAGAATTGTCGTCAGACTCTTCAGTGTCATTCTCTGAGCCCCCAGTGACCTAGAAAGTCTTCTCAGGCCCGACGACGACGACGACGTCGAACACCTAGTTACAAGGAGAGCTTTGCCGAACTCGCCGACGACGTCCTCCAGAGTTTGGACACCCGGGAGACCAAGTCGAGCTCGCCGGTGACGACTTCGTCCGTGAAGCAAGTTTCCCGGCACCAGGACAGCCCCGCCGAACGAGCCAGAGGACGTCGCCCATAAACAGCGCATATTTGATCGAAATTCACTTACCTGGGGCAGTAAAAAAGCTGGCAGGTAAAACAAATTAATTTCGCCGTCCACCAACTGGACACTTGGAGTTCCACCGTTAAACACAAGACGCACAAGGTATGCATACAATTTAGTTTTATATTGACCACAGTTTCGTATATTTAACAATTTCATGACCGAGTGTATTGTTATTGTCCGCCATTACGTGGCGGTCCGCTAACCTGTCATATTATTTGTTCAGGGCCGACGCAATGCCTACACGACACTAGAACTAATGTATATACAAGCTGTCCCGAAATAGAGCGTCACCGCCCGATTACCAGCGAGCGAAACGCCCAGTTAGAGGAATTAATTAATTTTTATAAACATTGTTACATTTTATTATTTCATGTGTTTAATACAATTTAATTTAATGTATATAGTTAAAGATTATTATAGAATGGTAGAATGTTGGTCTGTGTTTCATTCCTACGTTACTAACTGAGTTTATCACCTGGATCTTGGCATTTTGAGCTAACCTTGGGAAGCCAGTTTCAATCTGGCAGTTGTAGCAATTAAATTAAATTAAACTAGCCCGTCAGGCTACAATTTGACGTGAGCTGAATCTCGCCTGACGTGAGCTGAATCTCGCCTCATACATTGTTTGATTTTCTTATGTGTATTTATTTTTAAATAAAGGCCATATTATTATTATTATTATTATTATTATTATTATTTGACGCACGCGTGCAGGGACGAAAACTCAGATAGTAACCAGGAAGGAAACCGCACCTCCGCCGACGGCGCCCGAGCAATCTCCGAATACACCTGTAAATATTGTTTATTAGCCAGAATTATTTTTAGTATTATAAAATTCTATTATTTTGATTTTATACAAACTCTGTTCACAGCATGTCCGACCACGACCAGGAGGAAGTAGAACAGCCTCCAACCAGTATTAGAGTGAGCTGGATCTACAAAATACGTGGAGACATCCTTCGAGGAGTAGTCGCTGGAGCCGGCTTAGATCCCTCAGGGACCGTGCAAGAATTAAGGCAGCGACTTTCACAATATTTAAAAGGTAGTAAAGCAGACGGACAGGGAGACGTCGAAACACACCGAGACGAGGAACAAATGGAACAGGAAGGCATAGATGAAAGGCGAGAACAAACGCCGGCCACCGGACCGCCGGGATTAAACAAAGCCCAGGTATGCAATAGCATAAGAAAATGGGGACTCAAGTTCGATGGGACTTCAGATCCGATCTCATTCCTGGAAAGGATAGAAGAACTCGCCACTTGCTACCAGTTCCAAAAACAAGAAGTCCTAACTGCTCTACCTGAATTGTTCAAAGGGAAGGCGCTACTCTGGGTCAGAAACAATAAGCACCAATGGGGGAACTGGATGGATTTTACGCAATACTTCCAAGCACAATTTTTACCTCCGAGATTCCAGTTCAAGATGGCCGAAGAAATCCGCCACCGCACACAAGGACAAAAGGAAACCATCGCCGACTTCACTACAGCCCTCCAGACGCTACTACGTCGTTTTGGTATCACCAGCGAGCGTGAACAGCTCGAATGGATTTACGAAAACCTACGACCAGAATACAAGCTGTACATCAGAAGAAAGGATTTCCAAAACTTACCTGAACTAATGCAGATGGCCGCGGAGTATGAAGCTCTCCAGCTGGAGCAGGCAGCTTTCCAGCCGCCCCCAACGGCCAGCCAGGCCTACATGGCCGAGACCGCATATCGCCCTATAGGTGCAAAGGCCACACCTCCCTCCAACTTCAAAATTCCACCCGTAGCAGCCCTCCAGGTCCCCGAGCGCGAAGCAGAAGCCTCCGCGACTAGTTCAGCCCGAACCACCTACAGCCGGACCGACAATTGCTGGCGATGTGGACAAAAAGGTCACCAGCGGTTCCAGTGTTGACGTCCTTCGAAACTTTTCTGTTCCTGGTGTGGAAAAGAAGGAATGCTTACCAAAGATTGTAAATGCAAGAGGCCGGGAGCTCTGAGGCGATCTCGACTCCAGAAGGCCAGGGCCTCCAGGTACCGATCTCGCTTACCAGAATGGTCCCAATGGCTGCACCAGGTCCATAGCTTTTATAAAAATGATCAGGCCCGCCAGCAAGCAGCCGCCTCCTTAGATGCCAGATTATTCCTGCCCATAGTAGTAATAGGGAGAACTTTCTACGCCCTGGTCGATGCGGGTGACGCTCACTCCTACGTCGGGGAAGCAATGCAGCAATTCTTAAAAGAACAAGGATGGCCGATGGAAGAACCTTGCACACACGAGGCCAATACCAACTCACCTTAATCATTAGCAGTCGAGCCTATGACCTCCGGGCTAGCGTGCTGACAACCCTCTCGAATGATGTAATCCTCGGACTGGATTTCCTGACCCAACATCATGCGATCGTCAACGCGGCCAAACTCACAATGACCCTCGGCGAGGTCGGAGTACCCTTACATACCCAGAGAGGCTCCGAGGGGCTGTCCGGCATTCAGCCACTATCCTTCTCCCAGTCAGGTCAGCTAGCCAGGTTCTTGGAAGAGGAATTGAAGCTGTTCCAAGGTTCCCACGGCCCCACGACCCTCGTCGAACACCGAATCGTCCTGAAGGAGGGAGTTGGACCCATAAAGCAGCGTTACTATCCACTGAACCCTGCAATGCAAGCCATAATTAATTCCGAGGTAGACAAGATGCTGGCTGACGACGTTATTGAACCATCCAATAGCTTGTTCAGTTCGCCGGTGGTATTAGTCAAGAAAACATAGGGCCAATATAGGTTCTGTATCGATTTCAGGAAGATAAACGACGCCACCCAGACCGATGCTTACCCGATTCCGTTCATCGACGGCATCCTGAATAAATTGCGTGGGGCTCAGTATATCAGCACGATCAATCTCAAGCATGGTTACCGGCAGATACCGCTGGCCAAAGAGAGCCGTCCGATCTCGGCATTCACCGTCCCGGGCTGCGGTTTGTACCAATTTAAAGTAATGCCATTTGGGCTTCACGCGGTGGCGGCGACGTTCCAAAGGTTTTTGGACACCATCATCGGTCCTGAAATGGAACCCCATTCGTTCTGTTACCTCGACGATATCATCGTCGTGAGTAGATCGTTCAAAGAACACCTGGAACACCTGCAGGAAGTATTTCGACGGCTCCGGACGGCGGGACTCCAACTCCAACCCGAGAAATGTAACTTTTGCCAACCAGAGCTAACGTACTTGGGACACATGGTGAATCACGAGGGCATCCAGACCGACCCCGCGAAGATAGAGGCAATAACCTCCATGGGGCCGCCCACGACTCAGAAGGCAGTTCGTCGTTTTCTAGGTATGGCGTCGTAGTATAGGAAATTTATTCCAGGTTTCGCTCAATTAGCCTCCGCTAAAAGCTCTCCTTAAGAAAGGCGCGAGGTTTAAATGGACCGAGAAACAACAAGAGGCATTCGACCACCTGAAGCAAGCGCTGACTTCCGCCCCAATCTTGGCCTGCCCGGACTTCTCCGTGCCCTTCGTGGTAGAAACCGACGCCAGCACCACTGGGCTAGGAGCGGTCCTCACCCAGATCATAGGAGGACAAAAAAGGGTAATAGCGTACGCCAGCCGTTCTCATACAGACGCCGAAACGCGATATTCCGCCACCGAACTGGAATGTCTCGCCGTCCTGTATACGATTAAGAAATACAAAGGGTATTTGGAGGGGTATCATTTCAAGGTGGTAACCGACCACCGCAGCCGCAAGTAGCTCCAGAATTTACCGAATCCCTCCGCCCGTTTGGCCAGGTGGGCCTTGGAGCTCCAGCAGTTCGATTTCGAGATTGAATACCGAGCTGGAGCGTTGAACCACGTGGCCGATGCCCTTTCGCGATCCTCTGGAGGCCTAGAAGAGGGCCTCGCTCCTTTAGCCGTCCGCCCACTGACAGTCCGTTGCCCGTGGATCAAGAAGATGACTCGTCTCATACGCCGAGAGCCAGAAAAGTACAGTACATGGAAGCTGGAGAACGAAAAGCTATATCGGAGTTTCCCAAACACGAACGAAGAGCTCGCTGAAGGTTTCCAACCTAGCTGGAAATAGTGCGTGCCGCTGCCCCAACGTGCCCAGGTATTAAAAAAATGCCATGACGAACCGACAGCTAGACATCTCGGCGTAACTAAAACCGTCGCAAGAATCCAGAAGTATTACTATTGGCCAAGGTTACAGCAGGAGGTAGTTAGGTACGTGCGTTCCTGTCCAACGTGCCAAGAATACAAACTCCTGCCCCAACAACCCCAAGGTAAAATGTTTTGGTCCCGCGTACAAAGCCCTTGGGAAGTAATAAGCGTAGACCTGATTGGCCCGCTCACCAGGTCCTCGAAAGGGAATGTATGGTTGTTAGTGTTGCAGGACAGGTTCACGTAGTGGGTTGAGTGCCAGGCATTGCGCTCCGCCACGGCTAAGACAATTGTCCAGGTCCTGCGAGTTACGATAATATTCAGGTTCGGCACTCCTCGTGTCATCGTGTCCGACAACGGGACTCAGTTCACCGGGAAGATATTCAAGGCCTTGGCAAAGGAATATGGGATCCAACATCGCCTGACCCCGCCTTATACCCCACAAGCCAACCCCGTGGAAAGGGCCAACAAGGTCATTGGCACCATCATAGCCCAGCTGGCCCGCGGGAATCAGAAACTCTGAGATGCCTGGTTGCCAGAGATGATGTTCGCGATGAACACGGCCAAGCACGAGTTGACTGGGTTCACCCCCGCCTTACTGAATCTGGGAAGAGAAATGTTGCCACCCAAATCACTCCGTGAAGCCACTGAACTAGCATTTGATCCGGCGGAAGAAGCCCCAGATCCCCGGATGTACGAGGCCCAGCTGCAGAAACTAAGCGACATCATACAGGCGGTAAGGAATAATTTAGCAAATGCCTTTGAAAAACAAAGGCACCATTATAACCTCCGTCGTCGTGAGTACCGCCCCCGAATCGGCGAACAGGTATATAAGAGAGGCCGCGTCTTATCAGATGCCGCTCGGGCAATATCGGCGAAGTTAGCCGCCAAATATGCCGGCCCTTGCAGAATCAAGAAAATCCTCTCACCAGTCATAGTAGAATTAGGCGACCTCCAGAGTGGCCGATCCATAAGCCGCGTCCACGTCAAGGACCTCAAACCTGCGCACCAGCTCGTCCCCATCCCACCTGGAAAAGCAGGTGGGGAGTGATAACAGGGCGAATCCACAATATAAGGGGTGTCCCAAACCTTCATAGCTTCAGTTCGTATTCTGCGGAAGATGAGCCCCAACAGACCCGAGGCAAGAGAAGAAGCGCGGCCCTAGCCATTCAAGATCCGTCGGAGGCGCAAAGGCCAGCCGAAGATTCGCCCCTGGATGCCCCACTTATACGTCATGCCTGCCACGCCTGCACCGCCAACCCCGTCCACGTGGGAACCGCTACCGAAATGGAGCCCAGTTCCGGCCCTAATCTCGCCGCTACCGGCTACGCCGGAGAAGAAGACCAAGCCGAATCCGAGCCCCATCCAAGGTAAACCCTCAACGGACGAGGATCAGGCCCTAGCCGCACAGATGGCGGCGATAAGCGTAGCGCGCGTGAAATAATTGTTTGGGGAATCTCCGCTTACGCCATCCCAAATCATCGCCGAAGGGGTCCCGCTCGATCCAGACGCACCTACCGATCCTGTTTCTCCAAAGGCACCAGCCGCCATGGTCGAAGACAGCCGCAAGTGGTGGAACACATCCGACATACCACCCGAGTTGCGGTCGAAGTTCATTCCTCCCTGCCAGTGTCATCAACGGTAGTCCCATTGAGTAGCCCCGAAGTCCTGGCAATCCGCACTACGTGCCCCTCGCCTGAGGACGCCGCTCTGGAAACAGCAGGGGAAGCTGCCGCATCCATACCAGCTGAGAGGGAGGCTACAGACCCACCAGCGAGAAAGGACCTCAGCAGCTTGTCAAGAAAGAAGAGGAGAAGCTTGGTCAGGATCCGGCTGCCCAACGGGGATTCGGTCAAAATGGAACTACACCAAGCGATATTACTAGGAATGCGTTGAAGACCAATTGGAATAGGCCAAGATAAATTGGAGTAAAATATTAGGACGGCCCCAACGATTGGTACACCGGGGAATTGAAACCGCAGTTCCCATCGCCAGTCCTGTTGGCTCACCAAGTGATGAGGCGGTTGAGAACCTAGCCGCTGAAGAAGAGGTCCAGGACATCGCGAGTCTTCCTAAGGGAGAACCATGTGTAACGTTTGACCCAACTCGAACGCGAGTTCGAGTAATTAAACATAATTTCACGCATTCTCCCTGGGCTTGCACCATGTCACCGCAAACAATCGCAGTAACACCTCTGCGCACCTAGACCACGAATCCCCGCTCCAGCGACCTGATACGAACCTCTGATTACGCCCGCACCAGGTATAAAAAGAGAAATCGAACATTAGTAGTCTGTACGAAGAACGGGCATCTTGCTAGTTAAACATAATTTCACGCATTCTCCCTGTGCTTGCACCACGTTAGGTACCGGAACACCGCGCCGAGAGTACGACGTGACGTCACCGAAAACAATCGCAGTAACACCTCTGCGCACCTAGACCACGAATCCCCGCTCGCTCCAGCGACCTGATACGAACTCTGATTACGCCCGCACCAGGTATAAAAGAAGAAATCGAAGCCCCAACAAGACAGAATTTCCTAGAATTTTCCCAGTCCTCTCTCCTTGCTTACGCTCTCTCAGGAGTGTCTCCGGACTTTTCGAGAGGACCCCCACCAGTTGCCCGAGCTCCTGGACGCTAGGATTGTCGTCAGACTCTTCAGCGTTGTTCCCCGAGCTCCTGGACGCTAGGATTGTCGTCAGACTCTTCAGCGTTGTTCCCCAAGTACCTGGACGCTAGGATTGTCGCCAGACTCTTCAATGTCGTTATCCAGACACCTGGACACTAGGATTGTCGTCAGATTCTTCAGTGTCGCTCCCCAAGCACCTGGACGCTAGGATTGTCGTCAGACTCTTCAGCGTTGTTCTCCAAGCACCTGGACGCTAGGATTGTCGCCAGACTCTTCAGCGTCGTTATCCAAACACCCGGACACTAGGATTGTCGTCAGACTCTTCAGTGTCATTCTCTGAACCCCCAGTGACCTAGAAAGTCTTCTCAGGCCCGACGACGACGTCGAACACCTAGTTACAAGGAGAGCTTTGCCAAACTCGCCGACGACGTCCTCCAGAGTTTGGACACCCGGGAGGCCAAGTCGAGCTCGCCGGTGACGACTCCGTCCGTGAAGCAAGTTTCCTGGCACCAGGACAGCCCTGCCGAACGAGCCAGAGGACGTCGCCCATAAACAGCGCATATTTGATCAAAATTCACTTACCTGGGGCAGTAAAACAGCTGGCAGGTAAAACAAATTAATTTCGTCGTCCATCAACTGGACACTTGGAGTACCACCGTTAAACACAAGACGCACTAGGTATGCATACAATTTAGTTTGATATTGACCACAGTTTCGTATATTTAACAATTTCATGACCGAGCCATTACGTGGCGGTCCGCTAACCTGTCATATTATTTGTTCAGGTCCGACACAATGCCTACACGACACTGGAACTAATGTATATACAAGCTGTCCCGAAATAGAGCGTCACCGCCCGATTACCAGCGAGCGAAACGCCCCGTTAGAGGAATTAATTAATTTTTATAAACATCGTTACATTTTATTATTTCATGTGTTTAATACAATTTAATTTAATGTATATAACGGGTGTCCGCCGGCAAATTTCATTTTTAAACTTGAAATAACATTTTTATTTCTTAAAATATGTTATTGAAAAAAATACAAAATAAACCTTAATCTTTGGGAAATTATTTGTGAAACAGCACATCCGTCAAATGACGCCCCTCACGTCGTATCACTTCTTCCAAACGAGCTTGAAAATTT
The DNA here is from genome assembly GCA_940337035.1 of Agriotes lineatus. Classification (NCBI taxonomy): domain Eukaryota; kingdom Metazoa; phylum Arthropoda; class Insecta; order Coleoptera; family Elateridae; genus Agriotes; species Agriotes lineatus. The sequence continues at coordinate 37,781 of CALNHX010003978.1, read as the reverse complement.
TGCATCACACGCGTAAGCATAGCAGGTGTAATCGCACGAATTTCTTAGGTGATGTTCTTCACATCCAAAGTGGTGGTGCATTCTCGTAGACTTTTGATTTGAGATATCCCCACAAAAAAAGTGGGTGTCCAGTGGCAAATTTCCTACGAGAATGCACCACCCACTTTGGATGTGTTAAAGCAGAACATCACCCGAGAAATTCGTGCGATTACACCTGCTATGCTTACGCGTGTGATGCAAAATTTTCAAGTTCGTTTGGAAGAAGTGATACGACGTGAGGGGCGTCATTTGGCGGATGTGCTGTTTCACAAATAATTTCCCAAAGATTAAGGTTTATTTTGTATTTTTTTTCAATAACATATTTTAAGAAATAAAAATGTTATTTCAAGTTTAAAAATGAAATTTGCCGGCGGACACCCGTTAGTTAAAGATTATTATACAATGGTAGAATGTTGGTCTGTGTTTCATTCCTACGTCACTGAGTTTATCACCTGGATCTTGGCATTTTGAGCTAACCTTGGGAAGCCAGTTTCAATCTGGCAGTTGTAGCAATTAAATTAAATTAAACTAGCCCGTCAGGCTACATAATTATCTATCATTAATTAAAGAGTATGCCTTTTTGCTATTACACATGTTATGCAATTCCTACCTAATTTCAGTTCATATCTGACAAGTTAGAAATGTCATTAATTATTAGTTTTAGTTAATTAACCTGTGATTATCCAGAAGATTTCTTATACTTATCGAACTAACAATCTCTTTCTCATTAGATGAAAATATAAAGAGGATTACATTCACATGATCTCATGGGCTGAAAATGATGTCACTGAACCCCCCTTGGTAAAACATGTTTCCAGTCACTCTCTCAAATACTTTATACAGAAGACATCTGAAGCTCAACCAAATAGTAAAGTCTACTTTCCCCGACTTCCTTGTTACACGCAAGCAGTGGAAAAAACTGTGAAACTAGTGACCGAATCGGCTCAAAATGTCTTTGATTCAATCGTAAGAGAAGGATATATAAGAGCAAAAATTGGCTCACGTGAGTACATGCCAAAATTTGATACAAAAAAACAGTTTAATATGTCAAGAAGTAGAAACAAACATTTTGCAGCTGTAACATTTGTAATTATTAAAGGTTTTTTAAATCATAAAAAAGGAACTTTCAACTTCTTTAAAAGTGTGCTCTAATAAAAAAATATATAATTGATTTGACGAGCTTTTGTTTCAACCTTATTTACTACTATTTGCAACAACAATAGTTCTCAAAAGTTTCAAAATTAACAAAAATACAAACTTTTTGACATTAAAAGATATTTTTTTATTATTATTATATTTTGTAATTAATATTTTTTTCCAATTCTAATGCTTATATATGTATTTACAACTATCTTTTCTAACATTATATGTACAACAAAACCATAAAAAATAATTTATCAGTCTATAATTTTTCAATTTTTAAATTTTTTTTACAAACTTTTAGCTCTTGGCGGCACCTCAAGATGTTGTAGTATAACAACCAAATTTTGTTTTCTTCTTTTTGAACCTAAAAGGCAACTTTTGCCCACTATTACAAAACTAAAATTTAAAAAAAACTAAAAAAGGCCGTTTTCGTTCCACCCTAGTGTACACGGAGTGCATGCGGAGTATACGATATGTGTATGCGACGTGTATGTAGAGTGTATGCAAAGTGTATGCAAAGTGTATGCGGAGCGTATGCTGTGTCTATGCAGAGTGTATGTGGTCTCTATGCGGAGTGTATGCGGTGCTTATGCCGTGTGTATGCGGTGCTTAAGCGGTATGTATGCGGAGTATATGCGAAGTATATGCGGAGTGTATGCTGTGTCTATGCGGAGTGTATGAGACGTGTATGCGGAGTGTATGCGGTGTCTATGCGGAGTGTATGCAAAGTGTATGGGGAGTGTATGCGGAGTGTATGCTGTGTCTATGTGGAGTGTATGCGGAGTGTATGCTGTGTCTATCCGGAGTGTATGCGACGTGTATACAAAGTGTATGCGGAGTGTCTGTGGTGTCTATGCGGAGTGTATGCGAAGTGCATGCGGAGTCTATGCAGAGTGTATGCGGTGTGTATGCGAAGTGTATGCTGTATCTATGCGGTGTGTATGCGGAGTGTAAGCGACGTGTATGCGGAGTCTATGCAGAGTGTATGTGGAGTGTATGCTGTGTCTATGCGGAGTGTATGCGACGTGTATGCGGAGCGTATGTGGTGTCTATGCGAAGTGTATGCGCTAGCGTATGTGGTGTCTATGCGTAGTGTATGCAAAGTGTATGCAGAGAGTATGCAAAGTGTATGAGACGTGCATGCGGAGTGTATGGGACGTGCATGCAGAGTGTATGCTGTGTGTATGAGGCATGCATGCGGAGTGTATGTGGTGCCAGCCTCCTGGAATGGATAGCTGTATATGATCAGCAATGAAAGGGTTAATATTATACATTGAGGAAATAATCAATGGGTTATATTCCAGCATGTCATTATATACAGTGCCTTCATAAATGATCGAACATTTTTGAATGATCATTATTTTGGCGCCATTTATTTTTGGTGGTGGCACTGTAAGTCTATGTCAAATTCGAGGTTAGCAGGTTAGGTTTTGCGTCACTCTGTGTCTAACACCTTGCGAACTTAAGCAAGGATTTGTGTAAATGTTATGTTCTTTGATGGCTCGTGAACTCTTACCCATGATTTGGTCCAGAGCAACTTTGACTCTGATGATGCAAGCTGCAATGTCTTGCAAAACGTTAGCCTATATGGGTGCACAAACAGTAAAAAGGCCAAATATACCTAAGTATCCTTGTTCACAAGGTACTCGAATAACACAGACCAAATCATGGGTGACTTGTAAGTGTTCATGAGCCACCAAAGACCATAACGTTACACAAACTCTTGCATGAATTCACAAGGTGTTAGGCATATTAAACCAACAAATGCTGGGTGCTTATCTACAAAGACGACACGGTCTAAGCCAAAATTTAATTCTAATATTGACAATGTGAGTAACCGCAAAGGCCTCAAACATAAAATTCTATTAAATATATTAGTTTTAAAATGTAACTTTTTGGATTAACCGTGAACATTCCACAACTGAATTTTATAACTGAGATCCTTCCATGGAAAAATAAACATTACATCACTATTTATTAATAGCAGTAGCAAGATTGCAAACCCATTTGAAAATAAGTTGAGTGTCCATCATATACATTTCACCTTTTATAATCTTTCAGACTTACAATTCTAAATACAAACATTTTTATGTACCCGTGAATACCAATTGACATTCTATGAAATAATATATACATCTTTCAAGTAAATATTACACCTATGAATTATAAATAATTGGTACCAGTTTTTAATTTAATAATTACACCATTGACAACATTCCATATCAATAAAAAGTTGGAGCAATTACAATTTTCTGTGTACAAACCAATCTGTAAGCATACAGTTTCAATGTATTAAATGTAAATTAAGCAACTCCTTTTTGTAAAGGTTCCCAACGTACAGTATAAGGTCTAAAATCTTGCAGGCTCCCATTGGCAACAGTGTCTTTAATCCATTCTACAATAACATGCCTAGCACTTTTTGGACATGGGATACTTTGTTCTGTTACGGAATCTTCTAAATGCAGCACATGTGTTGCTTTCTCCCAGTTGTCGGATTTTAAAATCAACCCACCATATGCAGTAAAATACCGCATCCACTCCGCAAACTCCTCCTGCCCCCCATTTTCAACCAGCAACTTAATATCTTCAAATATGTTTGGTAATGGATTCTCAGCTTTTGCCACAGGATCTGGTTCAGCCACCTTTTTCTTTTTAGTTTTTACTTTTTTAGAAGATGTAAGTACCTCTCTAGTCTCAGACGAACTACGCTTCAAAGGAAAATTGGGTTTTGTAACAAAATTTGACAAATCTTTTTTAATGGGTTTGTTAGGTTCTAAGTCTTTTTTACTGCTACCTTGTTCGTCCTTTTCGATTAGCAGCTTTATGTCAGTACTTTCTTTGGATTTCTGGAAGAGATTTTTTAATTCATCTAAGCTTGTGGCCGTTTTCCAATTTTTGTCATCCCTTATCTTAGTTACTCGCGGAAAACGAATTGATATGCCATCAGCCGTATGTACTTCGTGCTGGGTAAATTCTGCGCCCGTTATTTCCCATACGGGTTGCTCTTTGGGATTTTTGGCTACAAAATCAGGAATCATTGTTTTCGTGCAAGTCAACCAGTTCGGAATTTTGCCTGGATCAGAACTAATCTCAACCATTTCTAATTCGGTTTGAAGCTTTTCCAAAGTTTTATCATCATGACCGGTATGGACTTTTGTAACCGTACAGAATCTGTCAATATTTTTATCATAGCAACCCATAAGAAACACCGACATCATGCCTGCTTTTCTTCCTGTTCCATACCACGCCCCCAAGACTATTAAATCAGCTGTATCTGCTATAGCCCCATCATGCAGATAGTCTTTTTTAACTTTTAACCAGTGTCTTTTCCCTGGCTCATAAATACTTTTGATGTCTTTGAGAACCAAACCCTCTAGGCCCATTTCCAATACTTTTGCGATCATACTGGACAGCTGCTTGGGTTTAGTTATTGTTTCCATTTCAGAAAAAACAATGCGATTTGGAATTTCGGTCATATTTTCCTTTAAAACCTTTTTTCTGTACTCAATAGGTTGCTTGACTAGCGACTCGCCGTTGTAATAAATGCAATCAAAAACAAACAAGCACACATTGGCATCCTTAAATTCTGACTTTTTATGAATGCCCAGGGAACCGAACGGCAGTGGCTTGCTCGTTGCCGTGTCTACCATTAAAATTTCACTGTCCAAGATCAAATCTTTTGCGTGAGGAAATGCCTTAGGGATGTAGTCTTTAAAATGGGAAACTTTATGTGGCAGCACAGGTTTCAGACTTCGGGAAAAGTACTTGAAATCACTTCCATGTTTATGAACCTGCACTCTTTCCCCGTCATATTTTATTTCGGAATACATTCCATTAGGGCACTTCTTCATCGCTTGCTCGATCGACTTACAGGGTTCTGCCAACATGGGCTGCACTGGAGTCATAATACTTATGGACGCTTTTACCCGAGCAGGATTGTCCTCAGATGTTTTACTGGAGCCCCCCAAGCAACGGCTAATCACAGTATTTAAATCTCTCGACGCTTGGTAAGCTTGGTAGGCGTCTGGATGGACACCCTGCAAAATGTGCTTTGCACCTGCATTCATTCGCAAGTCATGCTTCACTAGCCGTATGATAATCTTTAGATCATTGGATGTGCATCTAGCAGCAAACTGTTTGAAATGATTCAACTGATCGTCTTCTTTTGTAAGCTGAGATAACGCCTCAAGAAAATCATCCACTTCTTGCACAGTCAACAAGCTTTTTTTGGCTGGTTGGAACTTCTTGCTTTCCTGAAAAAAGTGCTGAATTGTTTCTCCTATGTCGTTTTGTTTCAAATGCTCCATCATCATTATTTGGTCAGTGTGGAATATTTTGCTGAAGAGTTTAATCAGCTGTTTGCTTTGCAAGTTATATATCCGCTTGACAACCCCAGGGAGTAGCAGTCGACACCACTGCGTTATATTTCCCTTAAAGCCCTTTCCATCACTGCCTTTGGTAAAAACAGCGTTGACCAAATTAGTCTTTTCTGTATAGCTGTTAACATTCGATATATCTTTCACAAGACGTCTAAACTCCCTAAAAAACAAATCTTTATGTACGGCATCTAAATCTTTGCTACTATTAGAGATGTCTGCCTTTGAACTACTACTCGATGTTCTTCTAACCGGGCTCTTTTTTTTCGGTAAAGGTTTTGTCAGAGCAGCTGGCTTCTTCGGTGAAACTTTGATCCCATACTTAACAGAAATGGCCTTTTCACTTTCCTCGATCCTTTTCAGAATGTCCTCCTTGTCTTCATCCTTCAAATCGTCCCAACCATCCATGTCATCAGACGATTCAATTCGCTTGGTGGTTACGCGCTGCTTTAAGAATTGTTCGAAGATGCAGTCCAGGTGGTGCCAATTTTTCATTTTGCCACTGCCAAAGGGGCTTGGTGCAACTTTGGCTATTCTCAACTCCCCTTGCAGACATTTTTCTTTGCATTTCTTGCAAGCTGCCCTCCCTTGCTTAGCACGATCCACACAAAATGGCTTTTCTTCCGTAGTGGCAGCTTCCGTGTCCGACATCCTGTATCACCTGTCAATTTAAAAAATCAAATGTAAGTGATTATGACTTGCTAGTAATTTTGATTTTTAAGCTAAAAACTATGTTTTCTGAGCAGTTACAATTGTTTTGTATACATGCATAATGACTATGAGTTATTTCAATCTGTGTCAATTACATCCTAGCAACTTTTCCCAGATTGTTAATGTTTGGTAGTTTGTTATGGACAAGGTCTACTTTAGACACTGAGTGGTTAATTAGCAGAGTTCAAAGGAAAGCACTGGTTAGTTTTTCAAAATTCCAAATGAAAACAAAAATTTACAAAATGGGTGTGCATTTCTGCATCCATTCACTCAGATCAGATTATTTTTACTTCCGTTTACAATAAAGGAAGTATTGGATTCACCCCAAAAATTCGAAATTGAGTTTTCAACAGATCTTCATGTTTCAGAGTCTGTCTGTCTATGTGTCTGTGTGTGTGTATATATGTCTGTAAACAGAATATCTCAATAACAAAAAGAGGTATGGCGTTGAAACTTCATATATAAGTTTTGTGTACTATGTAGATGCGACAGCAAGCTTTTGAAGAAAATCGCATAACCGGAAGTAGGTGTTTGCTCTTGTGATTTTTCAGTTTTTTTAAATTTTTTTAAAAACGGCTCTAACCATTTTTTTTAAACTTTACATTGTTATGTTTAATACAAGAGTTTTTATTATGTCTTCTTGTACACATAAACTTGTTATTTTATAACTCATCTAACTCTATGGTAACATGAACAACTTACTGGATCTATATGTTACATGTTTCCTTATTTTATACATTAAACGTAATCCCCAAACTGATCTCTTAAATTACATTTTGTATTTACAAGACAGTCTTTAAATCTAAACGGCAATTGAATATTTCTTCTGGGCCGCGTACACTTGGCAGTTGTTGATGAACGAATGGTTGGTGAAACTTTTGGAGATTTTACTTCAGAGGTTCTCTCTTGGACTCGCATTGGTTCTTGCATCCCAATGATCTTTGATGAACTACTTACTGGAGTTGTTGTAGCAGATCTTGACAATGTTGATGAATTTTCTTCTAAGTGCGAATCATTATTTGGTGTTGATGGTTTTGTCATGTTACTGTTTTCTCCTTCAATCCTATCTTTTAAATGTATTCTGTTCCTGCGGTATGTAGCTCCATTTTCAGTTCTAACATAGTATGAATTTGGATAGTCCGTTGCCTCAAGTACTTTTCCTGGTATCCACTTTCTCACACCCTTTTGAATATAAATCTTTTGACTGGGTTTAAGTACGCTTAACGCTCTACTTGAACGATTTGCGTATTTAATCTGCTGTTGCTGGTGTTTCTTCAATAACTTCTTGTTTTGTACTACATTAAATTCTGGTTTCAGGTTTATTGTAGGGATTTGGGTTCTAAGTGGTCGTCCCATTAACATTAATGCGGGAGATGGTAAATCTTGTTTTGGAGTATTGTTGTATTCCATAATAGCTATATTTGGATCATTTTCTGCTTGGATGCTTTTAAGAATTAGCCCTTTTACAGTCTGAATAGCTCTCTCTACCATACCATTTGATTTTGGGTAATGCGGACTAGATGTCATGATTTTCGCATCGATTTTATTAGCAAATACATGATATTCTTTTGAATCAAAAGGGGGCCCATTATCACTATGTATAACTTTTGGTATTCCATGCGTTCTAAATATTGACATTAATGCTGCAGTTACAGCTTTAGTAATTTTGCTATTTAATTTGCGAATTTCTATAAATTTGGAATGGTAATCTATTACAACCAAATAATCTTTTTCTATTAAATGTAAAAAATCGACTCCTACCTCATTCCATGGAAGTTCAGGTATTGGATAGACTGTTAAAGGTTCTTTGACGTTTGATTTTGAATACCTCTGACAGATGTCACAGCTTTGCACCCTTTGCTCAATATCTTTTGCCATACCTGGCCAAAAGACCGCATTATTTGCTTTTTGTTTACATGATATTATACCTTGATGTGCTAAGTGTATACGATTTAATACTTCCTCCCGTTTTGCTTTTGGTATAATCATTTGATTCCCACGAAAAAGTAATTCATTATATTCATGAATGGTACTTCGATATTGCCAGTACAAACGAATTGATGCTGGTACATCTTTCTTGTGTTCTGGCCACCCTGTTCGTATAGTGTTGCAAATTTTGCATTTCTTCATCTAATTTTACTGCTTGTACGTACTCATCTGTTTTTTTATCGGACATAGACACCACTGTATTTACTTGCTGTGCTGCCCCTTCCAAGTAACTTGTATCTACAGATGTTGTTCCTGGAGACCTAGACAAGGCATCAGAAACAAACATTTTCTTACCTGGAACGTAGCTTAAATCAAACTGGTATCTTAACAGTTTCAGTATCATTCTTTGTATTCTGGGCGATAAAGTGTCCAACGGTTTCTTGATAAGACCTAATAGTGGTTTATGATCCGTTTGGATTTCAAACTTTGTACCATAAAGAAAATAATTAAATCTTTGACAACCATTAACAATAGCTAAAAGTTCTTTTTCAATCTGGCTGTATCTTTGTTGACTGTTAGTTAACGTTACCGATGCATACGCAATTGGGTGTTCATCTTGTAAAATTACTGCACCCATTCCATTCTGGCTTGCATCGACTGATAATACCGACTTTTTTAATGGATCAAAAAACTTTAAAACCAGTGTTTCTGTAACAAGCTTCTTTAATTCTTCAAAACACTTTTGCTCAATTTGTTCCCAGATAAACTTATTTTTAATGCTAAGTAGTTTTCTTAAAGGTGCTGTTTTTTCAGATATGTTTGGCACAAATTTTGCCAAATAATTTATCATTCCTAAAAATCTCATAAGCTCAGTTCGATTTTCTGGAGCTTTGTAGTCCACTATTGCTTCTACTTTTGATTCATCTACTGCTATTCCGTCTTCTGTAATTACATGACCTACATATTTCACTTTATTTACACAGTACTGTACTTTGCTTTTATTAAATTTAAGTCCATTTTCATTTGCTCTTTTTAATAATTTTCGCAATCTTTCATTATGTTGTTTTTCAGTATTTCCAAAAACCAAAACATCGTCCATAAATGTACAAATACCTTGTAATCCTTCAGTAATTGTGTTAATTGCGCGTTGAAATACCTCTGGAGAACTACTTAAACCAAAAGGTAGACGAAGGAAGCGATACCTTCCAAATGGTGTAGCCACTGTACGTAACTTTGAGCTTTCTTCATTTAACTTTATTTGTAAAAATGCCAATGAAGCATCTAACACTGTAAAATATTTTGCTCCTTGTAATTCTCCAAATATCGTTTCTTGTGTTGGAATTTGGTAATGCTCTCGTTTTATATATTTATTTAATTCCCTAGGATCCATGCAGATTCTAATTTTACCTGTTGGTTTCTTCACTATCACAATTGGATGTACCCAATCTGTTGGTTCCTGTTCTTTTTTTAATATTCCAGCATCGACTATTTTGTTTATTTCATTTTTTACTTCGGCTATTAAAGCTTTCGGAATGACTCTAACATTTGTAACTTTACTTACAGCTCCTGGTTTTAATTTAATTTCATATTGAAATGGTATTGTCCCTAGTTTACCATTGAAAACATCAGGAAACTCATCTATTATAGGAAATGTTTTTACACTATGCACTCTGTGAATCAACTGTAGTTCTTGACACGCTTCCAATCCTATTATGGGTTGTATAGACTTTTCTATTATAAAGAAATCGAGATTTAATTTGTCAACTTTTGACGTTTGACATGTCAGTTTGCAAATACCTAAAATGTCAATTTTATGCCCCGTGTATGACGTAACTATTTTATTTGTATTATTTATTTTAGGTTTTATACGGAGAGCATCATATTTTGACTTTGGTAATACGTTGCAGTCTGCCCCTGTGTCGAGTTTAAAGGATACTATGGTTCCATTCATTTTGATAGATTCTCGCCACTCAATTGCATCCACTGAACATCTCAATGTATCTAACATGAAATCATGTTCGATTTCTGTTTCCTGCATTACTGAATTATCTTCATCTAAAGTATTTATCCATTTTGCTTGGCATACTTTAGCGAAATGGTTACGACGTTTGCACTTTTTGCAAAATTGCCCATATGCGGGACAGTTTCTCGGATCATGGTGATAGCCACAACGCGAACATTGTCTATTTGCCCCTCTGCTTTTAAATTTGTTCATTCTTTCTTGACCATATTCACTTTTATTTTCATATTTCTTGCTTGTTCCCATTACTTCTCTACATTTCTGTTTGTTAAGTACATCCACTGTTGTGCCTTTTTCCATTTCTTTCATCTGCGATTTGCTTACCTCGTTAGCTCGACAAAAATTTAGTGCTTTTGTCAATGATATTTCCGGTTCTCTTAAGAGTCGTTCTTGTACTGCTTTATCTAATATTCCTACAACAATTCTATCCCGTAAAATACTCTCATGCTGAACACCAAATTCAGTTTGTTGCCAACTTCTTTAAATCAGTTAAATATAAGTCAATAGACTCACCTTCTCTTTGTGCACGACTAAAGAATTTAAACCTGTCAAAGACAGTGTTTTTTCTAGGTTTACAAATAGCATCATTTTTTTCTATGACAGTTTCTAAACTTTTTACTGTACCTTCAGCAAAAGTAAAAGTATTATAGATTTCCAATCCTTCTTCTCTAATCAAATTTAAGAATATTGCAATCTTTAAATCCTCTGCCTTATTCTTTTTCTCCGATGCCACCATGAAAACGTCAAATTTTTGTTTCCATTTCTGCCATAATTCTGCTAAATTTCCTGATTTGAAATCAAGAGGTGCTGGTTTATTAAATCCTTCCATTTTGACCACTATGCTGTCACCATGTTATGTTTAATACAAGAGTTTTTATTATGTCTTCTTGTACACATAAACTTGTTATTTTATAACTCATCTAACTCTATGGTAACACGAACAACTTACTGGATCTATATGTTACATACATTTTATTACATTTTTAATGTGTATTGATGTGAGATAGGTGATTATCCAGTTGAGTACTTCTAAAATGGGTTTCTTTTGTTTTTTTTTCAAATTTTTTTATTAACTCCTATTTTAAATAGAACACCCGGTATATTATTACATTTTTGAATTCAGCTTAAAATTTTAGAGAAAATTTGTCTCTTCAACTAACGTTCTATTTTGTACCGTGTTTGTAGAATTTGTGGGTACTTGGTAACTGGTCTAAAGTGAGTTAGACCAGTTTACACTTTTGTGTTCTTAAAATTGGTCTAAAATGAGACTGTAAGAAATGTAAGAAGACTGCATCTGGAGAGAATATCCCTTATGCAAATTTAGTTGGAAATTTCCATGGTAACGGCGAAAACTGATAATCGGAAATTTACCGGAAAATTTCCACTGTCACTGTCATCACAAAAAAACCGTAAACTATTAGTACTCAGATATTAGTTTCGTAATTTTTTTAATAAAAATGTTTTCTTTACTGTGTTTTTTTCATTCGTGATATTCCCGATCAAAAATATAACGTGTGCTTAAAAAATTTCCCAATGGAAATATTTCAAGCACTTGTTATATTTCTACTGAAAATTCAACGAATATAACTGCAAAAATTCATTTTGAGAGCAATTTATTACGTGAAATTTGGATTGTTGTGAGTTCGTTTCCATAGGAGCAACCAAAGCGAAAAATTATAATAACTGTCATCACAATGATAATGTCAAAAAATTATGTCGCCAGGATCAGTGGTTATGTAGAAAAATGATTGGCTGAAAACAGAACAACGCTACATTGTCATTGGTCTATTTGAATTATTCGACAGATGTGTTGATATAAAAATATTACGCACAGTTGCATACAGAAAATTGACTGCTAAATTTGCACTGAATTTTCATGTAAATTATATAGAACTTTTTCTAAATTTTCTGGTAAATATGCGTGTAAAGATGCGCAGAAGTATCGTAATCAGACTAAACTGCAGCGCATGACGTGGAATGTAAACATAAACATAACCTGCATTTTATTAGCATTGTTTAACCGCATGTTTAATGTCGGCGCTCCTATCTAAGATAAATACTCTAACCTAACCTCCGAAAATAGCTAACAACGACAAATAACACGAAAACAAATGTAAACTTCTACCAATACCCTCTAAGAGGGTACCGTTTTGACTTGCTACTACGCATGTGCGCATGCCAAATTTAACACCAAATTTAGCACACGTAGCAAACAGGAAATTGTGTTTTTGAAAAAAATTATCAGTGAATTTATTTGAAAATCGTACGACACTCATTAATGACCAATAGAAAAATTAGTTCACGAGCCATAACCAAGACAACAACAAAATTTTTTGGAAATATTTTGTAGGTAGACATTACTTCTTTTTAGGGTTTGTGTCGTTACGATTTTCTTACTGAATCTGCATTCGAGCTTTAATTCATATCCGGAAATTATTTTTCGTGCATTCCAACAACGTCCTAATTTGCCCTCGCGTCCCGCTCGGCAAATTAATACGACGTTGTTGGAACGCACTCAAAAAATTTCCGGAAAGAATTAATGCTCTTATGAGATTATATGTGAAAATTTACAAGTAAATTTTGCATAAAATTTAGCGTCGTGTCATACAGGATTTAGATATAAAACCTCATCTTCTCTTAATATTATTTCTTGATATTTTTTACTAGAGACGCTTTCCATAAATTTGGATTTAGCGCGCTATATTAAGCGTATCAGTAAATCGGATGCATGGAATGTAAGTTTAGTAACATGCACCAATTTTTATCAGAAATATTTTCTGAGAATATCATAAAAAAAAGATTCGCATTCTTACAAAATTTTAGCAGACTTTTAGTTCCGGGGCGCCCAAATTCGATCACCCTGTACAAGTGTTGGATCTTATCCAGTGCAGTGTTTTTTAAACACAATTTTCTCACACCTTTTGCCAAAAGAAATTAAGAAACGATCATCTGATGCAGTGTTGTTGGTTTTTACTTTTAGAGGGCCATGCTGGATACCATATTGAATAATTCAATTTTCTTAATGATTAGCGTGTGGCATCAAACAATTTCCTGCAATATATTTCCTATTAAACAAAAAAGAAACGTAAATAGCTTTCTAAACTATTATGAACATCCAATCACGCTGGTCCAAACACGAACGTGTCATGCCCATTTACGCCCAATAAAACCACATATCTCAATCTCCTGAAAATCAATAAATAAGAAAGCCATTACTCCATTCAGGCTCTGATCCGCTATTATTAAAGGCCCTCTATATCACTTTTACAGAAACGCTTCGTCTTCTTACGTCCCGACCAGATGTAGTCTTCTTACATTCCTTACAGTCTCATTTTAGATCAGTTTTAAGAACACAAGAGTGTAAACTGGTCTACTCAATTTAGACCAGTTTTAAGAACACAAAAGTGTAAACTGGTCTAACTCAGTTTAGACCAGTTTTCAGTTAGACCAGTTGCAATAGACCCGAATGTGTAATTTTTTAAAATTTTGACAAATGCTTAAAAATTAAAAATGAATTTTTTGACTAATTATAAGATCACTGTAAAAGGAAGTTGTGTGAGTGTATCACACCAGCTTTTTTATATTTGTTTTTGGAATCTCTAAGCAATGATAACTTGAATTATAATAAAATAAGGTCAACTAAATTGAAATAGACTTAGAAGTCATGCTTCCAGAAAAACTAAACAATGGGGTAGTCATTTTGTAGTTAGCACTTTTGTAACCAAGGCAGTATGCACATTATGTACTATCACAGACAAATGTATTTGTCAGTCTGCTTCTTACAATTTCTTGCATAGACAACCCGCTTTACTGAAGAGCTTAAGCGGTTGCCAAACATAGCTTTTAAAAATTTTAACTGTTTAACATAGAGGTTGGTATACTCGGGCCGCCGAACAGATAGAATGGAGCAGGCAACCCAAATAACATATTACAAAGGTCACTTGATAATATTTTAATTATAATTACCAAAAAGGATCGGAGATGCCGACCCTTACAATTAGAACTAATTTCAATAATTGTCATTAAACAACTTTTTGAGGTTATGATGCAAATAGAAATGGCGACCAACTTAAAAGTCAAGCCTGACATTTGTGCACTTGTAATTGAAAATGTTTAGGCCTGTGGCATGGCTCTTCCTAAATCTCATTATTGGCTGCGGCGTCGAAACCAAAACACGTTGCCCGTGATATGGTTAAGTTTGTAGCGTTTTTCTTTGGAGTTCCTTTATTCAACCATTTACAAGGACTAAATTGTGCATCTCTACTGCTGTTTTCAAAGTTACATGCAAGTATAAAATATTGACTTGTAAAGTAGTCTCTTAAGGAAATTTTAATTATTCATAGAGCTGCCTGCATTATGGGTAACCGTAAGAAACTAATTCGTAGTCAAGGACGTGAAAGAATCTAAAGCGACTATTGCAATTTTTCTCAGTCGTTTTGCAAGAACGAGTGACTAAAGCAACCGATGTTGGCCTAAATACTATTAGAGGAGCCCAACAAAGTGGCGGAAGAAAATTTACTTCTCCAAAAAAACAAATTACTAAACTTACCCCAGGTCATCTGTCGATCAATATAAAGAAGTAATCCCAAGTGTGATCTATAACTTTGCCATAAAAAGAGACCTACAATGAAAGCTGTATTCGAAGTCGAACAAAATGAAGGGGGGTGTTAATTTCACTGAGAAATTACATTCCTTTAGGCGATTGGTACATAAAATGGGTTTTTAATAGAGAAAATATCAAGACAATAGGCACACGTTCTAATAGAGAAGAGAGAAATAGCAAATTGTGTTGAATTTTTAAGATAAAATATAAAGCCGAATGCTGAAATATTGTGTACACTGATGAAACGTACTTGCATAGCTTCCATACTGTTCTAAATGTTGTGATGATGGTACCAACAATTCTTTAAAATCCCCCGTCAGTAAAGAGCAAGCATTGATTATTCTTTATGCCGGAGGTAGAAAAGGTTTCGTACCAAATTCATTCCTGATGTTTAAATCAGGACTTAAGAGACAGATTATTGCCACGATGAAATAAACCATTAAAATTATGTGAATTGCCTGAAAGAAAAATTATTAGCAAATCTTCAAAAAAGTCGGTTTTGGTCATCGATAATGCATGGTATCACAATGTCTGTACTGAGCCGAATCCAACACTTGTTTGGAAAAAGCAGACATGCAAAAGTGGTTATCAGTAAGAAACATTTATATTAAGTTGAATGAAACAAAACCAATTATATGGTACCAGAAAATTACATAAACCTACACATAAAAGTTATATGATTGAGAAATTATTAGCGGAACATGGTCATACGTAGTCCTACGATTACCCCCTTACCATCCAGAATTAAACCAGATTGGGAAAATATGGGTGTCAGTAAAGAACTATGTTGCTACAAATAATACAACATTCAAATTAGACGATGTTAACACTTCTGCAGAAAATAATTTTGGAAGTGTGAGTGTGCAAGAATGGAAGAATATATGTGCAGTGTCGACAAACATAAGTGGGAATACATTATGAATAACAGAGAAGAAATAATTATTACAGTAGACGGCAGCGGTGAATCCGGTTCTAATCTATCGTCTGAACAAGAAGATGATTTCGTTGAAGACAATTTAGGTTGTTAACCATTAGAGGAATCTATATTGAATTATTTTACCATTTATTTGATTAATTGGCTGTTTTTTTTTATTGTATTTTATGTATTTTTCTTTGCTTCACAAATAATTTCAGAAACTAGAAAGTCATTAGATTTTTAAGTCATTTAGAAGTTATTTAAATTTTTATATTTTGTAAATCTAAATAAAATATGTTCATTTTCAAACACCATAAAAGTGAAAACTTATGTGACTTGCTTCGCAAAGTGAAAGCGTTAATTAAAATTATAACCAAAGGTAAAGGTAGTACTTTAACTGATTAGGCATATAAAGTTGCCACTGTTGCTACTTTATCTGCCTACTCATATAAGATAACAAAATCAAACATTTCAGCAATATAATTTAATTATTATTTGTGATTTTCATCCATCATAACCATGGAAGAATTATTTCCAACGTATCACAATTTTACCGCAATCTTGAGTTTTTACATTTCTACTAAATTATCGTTTTCTAATTTTGTAACTTTTATTGCAGTATAAGTATTCGTTTGAAAATAAAATTTTATATGTTATTCGCAATAAAAGTGGCTTTATGTGCTTTGCCTGCTACCAGCCTCAACACATAAAGCTTCTATAAAAATATAATTAATATTTTTATTTGTTTATTTATTTCTTTTATTTCATACTGATGTCAAAAATAACATTTTTTGTATTCGCTCCCCAAACTGGTTGCTTTGGAAACTATCTAGGATCCTCAAAATGGCCATTTAGAGGCCTTGTACTTAAAGTCGTCATGGCAACATTTTAGCGGACTCAAACATTAGTTGCCATGACGACTTTAAGTACAAGGCCTCTAAATGGCCATTTTGAGGATCCTAGACAGTTTCCAAAGTAACCAGTTTGGGGACCGAAAAATACATTTTCGCGCGGCCTCCTAATATAATGCCGCGTTAATGGTAATTGAAACTTCATTTTATAATGTTTGGAGAGCTAATACAAAAAAACGTTGTATGCAACACGTCCTCAAATGGCTTTAGAGGACTCATCTTCATATTACGGACTCGGCTGCGCTTTGCTCCGCCTCGTCCGGAAACATTACGACTCGTCCCCTAAAGCCTTGCTTTGAGGACTAGTTACATAAACTACTATTTTCGGATTATTTATGGTACAAAAAATGGAACATTAAAATCCTTGTACTTTAAAGTAAAATTTTAAAGTTCAAGTACTTTAAAACTTATTTATTGTACAAAAAATAGAACATTAAAGTCCTAGTACTTTAAAGTAAAATTTTAAAGTTCAAGTACTTTAAAATTGCCAGTTGTTGACATAAAATTTGAAATGATTTACTACTTTTTATTTAAAATTCATTAAACTTGCAGTATGAAATAAACCGTTGTATTCACCACGAACGAAAAGTGTTTTTAAAGGTCCTCGCAAGTAATTCAAGTAAACAACTTTCTCGTCTTTAAAATGCCACTTTTCGTTCTAGATAAATAAACTACTATTAATATTATAACTTTTGAAGGGGAATACAATTTTTAGTTGTTTTATGCTTTAAAACAATAATTGTGATATAATTTGATCAAGTATTTCAGTAGTACCTACCCCTCTATAATGGGTAAATTATTATTTAAACATTATTTGGAGCAATAAAACTTTGATAGTGATTTATTTACGTCCCAGTGTGTACATAATAAATAAATTAACAGTCCGTTAGCTGACATGCAGCCGCAAATCATAATCCCCTTTGGAAACTTCGCAGTTCCTTTAATGCAGTTTTTATGAAAAGCTTCTGATTTACTCTTTCTAATTCATCTAATATGGTCTCCAATGAAGTAATAAAAAAAGTTAGAAGTGCTAAAATACAACTAAACACCATATAAAGGTTAATTCATATGTATGGTCATTAAATTAAATAAGTGTATAATAACATCAGTAATAGCTTAACTAAAATTAATCACATATAGAAAAAATTGCATTCATGTCTAGACAAAACTTTTGAGAACCAAAACCTTCATTAGGTAAATCAGATAAGAGTACATTTACATTTTCTTAAAAAATCAACACGTTTTGTCAGAGTTTCTCTCTTTTCTATTAGAACGTGCCTATTGTCTTGACATTTTCTCTATTGAAAACCCATTTTATGTACCACTCGCCCAAAGGAATGTAATTTCTCAGTGAAATTAACACCCCCCTTCATTTTGTTCGACTTCGAATACAGCTTTCATTGTAGGTCTCTTTTTATGGCAAAGTCACACTTGGGATTACTTCTTCTTTATATTGATCGACAGATGACCTGGGGTAAGTTTAGTAATTTGTTTTTTTGGAGAAGTAAATTTTCTTCCGCCACTTTGTTGGGCTCCTCTAATAGTATTTAGGCCAACATCGGTTGCTTTAGTCACTCGTTCTTGCAAAACGACTGAGAAAAATTGCAATAATCGCTTTAGATTCTTTCACGTCCTTGACTACGAATTAGTTTCTTACGGTTACTCATAATGCAGGCAGCTCTATGAATAATTAAAATTTCCTTAAGAGACTACTTTACAAGTCAATATTTTATACTTGCATGTAACTTTGAAAACAGCAGTAGAGTTGCACAATTTAGTCCTTGTAAATAGTTGAATAAAGGAACTCCAAAGAAAAAACGCTACAAACTTAACCATATCACGGGCAACGTGTTTTGGTTTCGACGCCGCAGCCAATAATGAGATTTAGGACGAGCCATGCCACAGGCCTAAACATTTTCAATTACAAGTGCACAAATGTCAGGCTTGACTTTTAAGTTGGTCGACATTTCTATTTGCATCATAACCTCAAAAAGTTGTTTAATGACAATTATTGAAATTAGTTCTAATTGTAAGGGTCGGCATCTCCGATCCTTTTTGGTAATTATAATTAAAATATTATCAAGTGACCTTTGTAATATGTTATTTGGGTTGCCTGCTCCATTCTATCTGTTCGGCGGCCCGAGTATAGTACTGTTACAAATCCATAGCCAGAATCTCAAATTATCATACAGATAAATAGCGAGTAATTTGAGTTCGTGTAGGGCAAACGAATGCTTTTAAGTTTAGTAAAAGATTTATAAAGGAATAACTCAATACATATTTTTCTGCATTATTGTATAATTTCAATTAGTCAATCATCGAACATTATATTAGAATATAAAAAATGTATTTTTGTTGTAGTAATGATTCACTTTCTTTGCAGTGTTTTAAACACATTGGTGTAATTTCTTTTCTTTTTCTTTACCCATGACAATATCAAATTAATATTGAGAGACACTCGGAAAGTAAATTACATCATATATTATTATTATATTTGTTTATAACAGCTGTGTTTTAGGTATAGTCAATATAGTTTAGGAAAATTAGTCAGCTAATTATCTTCTTATAATAATATATTTCAAGTTTCGTCAGCTCAGCTGACTTCCTCAGAAAATACACATTACATTGAATACAATAGACTTATGTAATGTCGATTGAAATTTTGAGATTGTAAAGTTGTACAATGTTCTAAGGTTAATAATAATTTTATATCTACGAAATCTTTTTAAATATTCTTTTCAAGTTATATTGTAAGAATTATTATTAACCTTAGAACATTGTACAACTTTACAATCTCAAAATTTCAATCGACATTACATAAGTCAATTGTATTCAACGTAATGTGTATTTTCTGAGGAAGTCAGCTGAGCTGACGAAACTTCAAATATATTATTATAAGAAGATAATTAGCTGACTACTTTTCCTAAACTATATCATATATTATGATATTGAATACTACAAATTTGGGCTTTTTATATAACGTAGAATAATTTAGATGGTGTATTTGTCACTGTGCAATGCAGCATACAGGATGTATGATACATTTAATTTAAATATTTATATCCAGATATCTAATGGATAGCCACCTACCCGGCCTAAGGGCAAAGAGGGCTCATAGAACCAGTTTGTGGTTATAACAGGCCACTGGCCTACAATAAGAGGAAGAAGACATCTAATGGATATCATGTGATATAACAGTTGTATGTTTAACTGGTGGGGTAGTAAGGGCAACCACAAGGTTGTTTTTGGAGTAACAAAATAGCTTGAATTCAGAATTTACGAGAAATAGTGACGTTAAGGGTTAAATTCCCATTAATTGTGAAAAAATAATAATTGCTAATTTGATACATACTAGTAATAAAGTATTCTCTACGATCAAATTTGACTTCAAGTCATAAATATTATTCAAGTACATAATTCAAGATTATTTGATTCCATTTAACGTGGTATATTCTATTGTAAATATTAGAATAGTATGAAGCCAGTAAAACCAGTGAAAGTGAGTGTTGTGGTATGCTGTAGAACTGTCTATTCAAGTAATAACGTTTTCAAAGAGCTATAACGAGCTTTTGATTTGGTCGAGAACAACCAGGAGGGGTTTGCTGACTAGAATCTGTCCAGTTAGGAGCTGAGGTAGAGCATTCCCGTACAAGAATAAACGTTCAGAAGGTTAGTAACAATTTCTTACAAAATAATAAGAAGTTATAAAGTAAGTTTGGTGCAACAAATCGTTAAGCTAGGTATTGTAATTATATTTAGAAGTTAATTTTAGAAGAATTATTTTTCTAAATTCAATAGTAATTTGTAGAGAGCGGAATTATAAGCACAAAAATTTAAAAAAAAGCGCTTACAAAAGCCTCTAATTTAAGCAAAAAAACCATTAACTTTTACAAAAAAGCTTTATCATAAAAACGCCATACATGAAAAAAAACTATTTTATTGGATTTGTATTTTGTATTGGTTTTTACATGTGGAATGACTTATTTTTTTTGTCGCACTGATGAATCTAAAATTTCAGTACTTCTTCTTCTTCTTTTCCTTATACCCTTTCAGGGTGTCGGATGTGAGGTCCAGTCCTGAAATCATTTTAAAAAACTTTATAAACTCTTACCATCTTAATACAAGTTTTGCAAAATAATTTATTGTTTTCATATTTTAACAGAGGGCAAACTGAAAACTTAAAAATAAGTACTAATAAGCACAAAAATCCGAAATATGCATAAAAAGGCAAAAAAAGCATAAAAATGTAGTGTCAAATACTTCAATTTCCTGCAATTCGTAAACATTTTTAGAAATCATTTTCCTGCTTTTAATTTGAATATTCAGGATAAGCTTAATGCTTAAAATCCACTCTCTAGTGATTTGAGTATTCAACGTTTTTGACATTTATATTTTGAAATTTGAACATTTTGGAGGTAGAATAATATTTAGAACTTTACATTTAATTCAATCAAGTTTGGAAATATTAACAATTGATTAAATTACTCTTTGACAATCTGCATTTTATTGTGTAATGTCAGATCAAACTTCTATGTTTTATTAACAAACTAAACGTACGAATTTAAATTTATGAAGTACCTGAAACTTGTATTTGATTCATAAAATCAAATAATTATTATATTTTAAAAGGAATTCAGTCTTTAGGTATAGAGGAAGTTATTAATTGAAGGTTAATCCATTCAGCTGGGAATCAGGAGTCTCATTGCTCATAAAACTAACTAGTCGTGGCTTAAACAATAATAATTACACGACATAATTTCAATTACCAAATTGATTTAGGAGTTACGTCAATTCCTACTTATTGCATTAAGAAATAAGGTTGGTATATAAATGAACTGTAAATGATAGTATTTCTTTATAATGATTAATAAGAGTGTATATTTCATTTGATACTACAAGTGTGGTTGATAAATATTACAATTGGCTTACAACGTGGAGCTTAGATATATTTCAATTGGCACCTCAAGAGTGGCTCAAAAAAGGGTTATATTTCAGTATTGAGTAATATGGCTCTAATTTTACTATCAACTAGCAGAGAATCCCGTTCTTTACACTGGATATTATGTTTGTTTTTTTTTAATAAACAAACACTGAGGTATTATCCTTGTGACGTAAGTGAATTTTGTACCCCAAGGGATTGGGGAATGATTTTGGCAATTTCGAGTTAATTTTTTTTCTTCTTCTTCAAGTGCCATCTCCATTCAATAAAGGTTGGTGACAATTTCAGCATATTTATTGCGGTCTAGAGTTGTATGAATTAAAGACGATGTGTTCATACCAGTCCAGTCGCGTATATTTTTCAGCCACGAATGTTGTCTGCGACCAGGACCACGTTTTCCTTCGATTTTTCCTTCAATTATCAGTTTCAGGATGTCATACTTGTTGTTACGGTAAATGTGGCCCAGATAAGCGGTCTTTCTTCGCTTTATTGTAGTAAGTAGCTCCCTTTCCAATCCCATACGTCTAAGCACTTCCTCATTAGATACATGTTGTCCTAGGGATGTGCGGTACGATCCGATATTTTGAAGTACCGGTACTTTCTCTTCCGATACTGGATATTTTGTACCGGTATTTCAGTCAGCGATCCAATCCAATACGATTTATTTTTGGTCAGTATCGGGTTGGCAGGACCGATCCTGGATTTTTGCCGCCTGTCTAGAAATCATTCATCTTTTGACTATACCGATGAGGCCACAATTATATATAACAGCAATAAGATAACATGAACAAGAAAATAACACGTATTGCTTGAGTAAGAAAGAGATAAACATAGTAGCAAATATTCGAGTAGGCCTGACGCACATTTATTTATGACAGATGTCAACCACACATGCCTACTAAAATATATTTTTTTCGTATGGTCGTCTCTTACTCAAGCATTCTATTTTGTTGTTCATGTTATCTCATTGCATAAAGTTTTAAAACTATAAATCTTGAAAAAATCAAAGGGAAAAGGTCCAAAATATGCCCTTTTTCTTCAAGGGTAAAAAACCTAAGCCATGTGCAAATATTACTTTTATTGAAATCTTAAATGGTCGAAAGTAGATAACTTTCAATAAGTCATTTTCAGCTTCTACAAACGCAAGAACAAAAATCAAAACAAAATCATTTTGCTGATCCGAAATGTTTCTGTTTAATCTGTGTATGTATTACGCTTCAGATTTCGACTGGTACAGCAAAATTGTAATTAATGAATTGTAAAATAATGACTAATTCTGGTAAACTGGAGCTCTCATGTATCACAACAAATTTTATGGTGATGATTAAATATCCAAAGAGAACTTTATTCAGCTTTCAGCTTATATATTTAAAACAGCAACTTCTCACTAGGATATCGCAGCGAAATTCGGTAAATCCCCGAGAAAAATTGTATACCCGAGATTATAAAAAATTGTGCCTATAAGGCAATTGCCACAATTGTGTCACTCGTCACTCCATCGCGGTCGCCGTGGTTGTTCGGCAAATTAATTAACAGTTCTGTTTTTATTATCAGTTTTCTTTTATTATTCAGTGAAATTGTGGTTTATATTGTGTTTTTTAAACAAATATGCAGACTGTGTCAGTGTGAAGTTAAAAGGTCAGACGGAACTGCAAATTTAAGAACAGTTCGAAAACGAAAAGAGAAAAATGGCCATAATTTATGTATTTATAAAAATAACTAGATCAAGTGGTATATCGTTAGAATCTTTGAATAATTGCCTTTTTTATAGAATTTTTGAAAAATTGCCTTTTTATAAAGTCATGGCCGACCATGGTTTCCATTAGAAAAAACACAAGTTTGTGTCATAACTCAAAAATTATAGCTTAAATCAAAAATTTGGTTGGACTGTGTTATTAAGCACATAATTGTCTACAACTTTTTCCTTTACACATTTTTTCTAAAGTCAATAATAACAGAGCTATAGGCACCGAACGAAATTAGAAAAAAATCATTTCTGCGAAATATCTAGTTAGCCTTGCATTTTTTCCAAAAAACAAAAATCTCATTAAATTGAGCTTGTAAAACTGCAATTCTTTCCCCATTTAACCGTCTCTCTATCTCCAATACTTTCCGAGATCCCCATGCTAAACATTCAAATAAACTCGCCCTGTATACTTTTAATGTTTCAGTTATTATATTTATGTTAGTTTTAAAGTTTTTGAATGTTTATATGTATACTATTTAATAAATGTATTTCTAATATTGATTTTTCAATTGTTGATTTCTTGATTGTTACGTCACCATTATTGCTAAACTTATATTTGCTATACTATCGTAGAACTCGAAGTGTGGCATAAATAAATTTAGAAAATATCCCGGATCGATTGTGCACCGGTATTTCATGTACCGGTACTTTTGTATACGATACTGCTCCGAACCGGTACTTTTAAGTCGCTACGATACGATACGATGGTACCGGTACTTTTCGGTGTATCGAACATCCCTATGTTGTCCATATTTTTAATAATCTGTGGAAGATCCACATTTCAAAAGCCTCGAGTCTGTTTATGGTATTCACTTTTAGTGTCCATATTTCTGCTCCATACAAGAGAACTGAATGTACGTATGCCTCTACGAAACGGTATCTTAATTTTAAGTTCAAAGTTGGGTTACATAGTAGGTTTCTCATCTTTAGAAATGTGGCTCTGGCTTGTTCTATACGTGCTCTCACTTCGATGTCAGGGTCTACGTTTGTCGTTATGCAGCTGCCAAGATATTTAAATTTGTCAACTCTCTCTATTGCGGTGCCATAAATGTTTATATTTAGTTGTGGGTTTAGAAGTCTTGTTATGGCCATTATTTTTGTTTTTGTTACATTAATTTTCATGCCTAGTTGATCCCCCACATCTACAACTTTGTTGATTAGACGTTGAAGGGCTTCTGGATTGTCCGCAATGATAACCGTGCCGTCTGCATACCGTATATTGTTTAATGTTCTGCCGTTAATTTTTATTCCATCCTTGTCGTCGCCTATGGCTTGGTTAAATATGTGTTCAGAGTACATATTAAACAGTATTGGTGACATATCGGTTCTGATGCCATTTGTCCCTATCAAGTTGTCGCTTCTCGGTTCCAATAAAGATTTCTAATGAACTCGATATCCTATCTGTCTAATCCCTTTCTCTGTAGTAATGTCAGAAGAACGTTGTGATTGACTCGGTCGAAGGCTTTCTCGTAGTCTATGAAACAAACACAGACATCTTTCCTCATGTCTCGACATTTCTGAAAGAGTATTGATAAGCTGGCTAGTGCTTCCCTTGTTCCCAGAGCTTCACGAAATCCAAATTGGGTATCACTTTGATCGACTTCACATTTGCGGTAGATTCTAGCTTGAATAATTTTAAGTAAGACCTTAAGCACTTGGCTCATCAGGCTTATCAGTCTAAATTCATCAATTTACCTTGTCCATGGCAGCGGATTGTTTAAAATAGTTAATAAGGTAAATAAATTAATTAGTTGACACTGACGCTTGTGTTGACAGATTCATTTGTAAAAACGAATTCTACTAATGTCTCGATTTGGAAATAATTTCTAATGCAATTATCTTAACTGAAATACGAAACACCATACCAACAAAAATCAGAAAAGGTAAGAAATCTATTTGGAAAAAATGTGACGCTTTTTGCAAGAAGAGAAACTTTGATTTAAATGGAGCACAACGGCTTGAAAATGCCACAGAAATTTTAATGGATTGGGCTTTCAACATGAAAAAGAGGAATGGTGATGATTACAAAGAGTATGTAATAAAAACCATATGGAATACTATGGCTAAAATGATGCAAAATATGTACTTCAAAAGATTTAATATTACTTTTGATCCCTTATCAGATATATTATGTATCTAAGAGAGCTCGCGATACACAAGACTTGGCTAAAATTGAAGGGTTGGTTGTCTGTCTCACTTCCTTTGTGAGCCCCCAACTCAGCCGCTAGCAATATAGTAAGTAATATATATATGGTCACTAATTGTGTTATCATTGTTTTTTACTAGATGACCATTGTTTTTGTGATCATGGTTACTTGATAATTGCACGTGTTAATAACTACCAAAAACCTTTGATGGGCATTTTAAGGTAAACGGTTGCTTTTAGGCTTAAGAATTAAGAGTACATTATTTTTGTGCTTTTTAATTCTCTTTCAGATAATAACCTAAAATTTCAAAAAATATTACAGCTAACGAAGTTATAATTAAAAAAAGATTTCAAAGATAGGTAAAGTGCCTCTTACAGTCAAGTGTAATTTATGAAAAATGTTTTATTAGTGCAGTACATAATAGTAACCATGTATACCAAAATTCAAATCGATATCTCTACATTTGTGGAAATTAACAAAAAAATAAAAAAATAAAAAATTGAACTTCAAGGTCCTATAACTTCTTACTGAAGGGACTTTGTACTAAGGTATATTAGTTTAATCAATTTATTATAACGTAAGGATTCTATGACTAATCGGTGTCCCATTATTTTAGAGACACTTGTATAGTCAAGATATTTTTTTTAAATTTGGCACTGACAGTGCGGATGTCAAGTAAATGGATAATATACGTGAATTTTTTGGTCTGGGAGCTATAATTTTAGGTTAGCTGCAGTTTAAGATTTGTGTACGTAGTATACAATGTTCTATCATTTGTGTGGAAACCACTGCTTTTCGGAGGTTTTCTACGCTTCCACGGCAAACGTCAAACCCAGTGGGGACGCAATACTGAAGTTTTCCCCAAGACTTAAAACAGAAACAGTTATAGAATGTTATTGAAAAAAGAAGACAAAGTTCAGTGACATTAGCTAGCGAAGAAATTAATAAAATGGCATCTTTATGGAATGAGAATGAAAATATGAATTAGCCTGGCGAGGTAGTGAGGCCGCAAATTGCAAATATTCCTTCACATCGGATGCTTAAGCAACTGTAGTGGTTTTCTAATAGTAAATATATTTTTTGGGAATGACTTGTGACGATTTTTATTCAAGAAGTAAATTTAAGATCGTAGAAAAAATATTATAAGCAAACTCATGCTAAAAGTATTATTGTACTTGACACGTTATGAAACTCAGCCTATGGCTTCGGCTTTGCTTCAGAATTTTCATGTCTCATGCAATAAACAGTCACGTTTAGCACTTGCATCATAAATAGCTATTCTAATCTATTCATAGTTTTAGAAAATATCTGGTCATTACACCATTTGATTAGTGGGCGATATCGCCCCTTGGGGGGCGCTGGAACTATCCAGGGGGGCGATAGTAGCCTCGGGTGCATTTGGGAGGCGGTGAATAAAAATAAGGGGGCGGTGAACGCTTAAAGAAGGAAGAGAAGATAAGAAGATTTAGAAAAACCATTCGTACATATTTTATCTCTTGTGTAGCATAGTGTAACATTATTTTCAAAATAAACACACAAAATGCAAGTTACAGATTTATTTATTCCATGAAGACTATTTACCTTTAGTAAATGTTCTTATTCTTCTTCATACCATTTATTACTTTATTTATTCAGTCTGTTTATTCTCCGTTTCTTTAATTTTACTTTATCACACCCTTTAATACACCATCCAGAAAGTAAATACCATTATAATAAAGGGCTTTTATTATTCAAATTTGCTTTTACTCAACATACAGGTTACAAATTCAGAAAAGATTTGTTTATTTTAAAAATATCGTTTTCTCTAGCAATAATAATTTATACAAAATTTCTATATGGTATATTTTATTATAACATTTCATAATTGACTTTTTCAGATAATCATTTGAGTTTAGCTTTCACTTTAGTTATTCTGATTATCATGTTAATACCTACAAATTAAAATCTAAGCTCTGATGTTACCAAACAACTATCCCAACTAAATCAACTTATATGCTGGAACCTTTTTAATAAACTATTCGCAATTTAACAGTAACTGTATCTAATGTATCATTCATTAAACAATTCTCAAATATTTATGTTGTACTTTTAATGTATAAATCTTTCCTTGTACTTTTTACTTGCTAATTAATTTATTCTTTCAAAATAATTTCCTACCTAGAAATACTCTTATAGATAATTATCAGTCCCAAGAAGCTACTACTACAATATCTTTCTGTTTGTTCGCTTAAGTAATTCGCTGAGTAATTTTTTTTTCTGAAAAGGGGGCGGTAGGCCAAATAAGTTTGGGAACCACTGGTTTAGACCATTAGACACTTATTTATCAGTGTCCCCAATAATTAGCTACAATTAATTAAAATTGTTGCATCTAACCACCCATATATGTATTTTAAATATATGTAACCACCCAATGCGGTAACATCACGAAAAGTGGGGTTATGTCGCCCCGAATAAACAGAGCAAGTCGACTGCAGAATTTACCTACTTGATTTCCAAAACTACCGCATCCAGAGCGACGTATTAATCAAGGTGCGCGGAAAATGTCATTTCACACACACAGAGTCTAAACGTCACTTAGACATTTTCCACAATAGCAAAAATTCCGATTCGTGAACACATTCGCTCTGCGTTTGCCCAGTGTCAGGCGAAGACAATACCTGAGCGAGACAGACGGCGGCTTGCGCAGTCGCGTGTGGCGCTTGTGGTGTGTAGGGCGAATAATCAGCTGTCCGCGAACTGCGGCCCAAAATGCTTTCTTCAATACCTCGATCCCTTATGTGAGTAAACCCCAGAATTTTTATTCAGCTTTGTAGGTTGATTTTCGCACTTCGGCGCCCGCAGTTCACCTAACGTATATTTATAGCACCGAGTTGCATCTGCAGAACCCTAAAATAGCTCCCGCACTGAGGGCTGAGATCGATATTTAGCGCGCTTTCAACTGCCTTTTTGCCCTCAGTGGTAACCATTTCGAAAACATCGGCGGTTAAAAGCTGAGAAAATTTCATTTTAAATTATTAGCCCCAGTTCGTTTCGGTCGCGTCCAATGAAAGATGTTCGGGTTATTTTCGCGCCACCCTTAACTTCCAATTTTTTCCTACTATTATATTATTAAGGTCTAAAGAGCTTTATTGCAAGCCAATTTGATGGCAATTCAAATGTATCACGCTAATCCGCAATTATTTACCGTATAGATAGTAAAAATTATACACATCTGGTTATATTGTCCCAGCAATTAGCATTATTATGTACCTACTCGATTATGTAAGTTTGAATGGCACCATGTGTGTACTTAACTACGTACGAGAGTATTTGTTAATAAATTAGTTAATCCCATTGCAGTCGCACATTCGGACATAAGCAATTATTGCTAAAAAAATTGGGGATTCTCTTAGTCTTACTTTTGAAATTATTAAAATTTGGCCCCAAAACAATAGGATTATAAAGAGAAGTAGAACAAGAAAATCATTAATGGCGTTGCACATGCGACCCATATGATGCCAAAGTAGGTTTAGGTGGCGATGTGGTTGGCCTTGAGCTCGCAGTTCCTGTTTCCTTCTGCACGTCGCGAAAATGATGCTCTTGCTCATCTCATATTTCGGGCGTTACGTAAGCTTCCAGGAAGGTTTTATGACACGGAAGACTGGAGCCGAAAAGACCCTTTCAATTTGTAAAAAAAGCGCCAATTTTTGGCAGTAGGTAGCTTTATACACAATTAAAGACGATTCAACCGGAATCGCTATTATTACAAAGAAAACTGTTCTAGGTCAGAATCGATTGCCTCCAGTTCGCTAGCTCCTTGTTCTCGCTTCGATAATTTCTCTTCGACAATTCATCAAGCAGTCAAGCTTGAAATAGCCCATCATATTTTTGGAATAATATTAGTACTTAACTGGTTAATCAGAAACAAGGCGAATTCAAAGTCGATTAACACCCACGTTACTTGTTAGTGTGTATAGCCGCCGTAATCAATAGAAAGTTCATACTCCTAAATTCATGAAATCGATGATCGCACTCGTGGATAGTTACGATAAACACTTGTTTCATATGAACCCAGGCCTGTAACCAGGTTTTGATTTCAGAGGGGGCAGCAAAACTTTTAGGGGGCAAACTGATTTTAATTTATGTAATCATTAAAATCACGAGAAGGTCAAAAAACTTTATTTTCAAAATTAAATAATGACTAATTACAAAAAATAAAACCTTAACAAAACACAAAAACATATTTAAAAAATACATAAGAGCACATTTAAGTAAAATATAAACCAAACTGTAGCTTAATCAACGGAAAACGGACACGGCAAATAAGGGTAAACCATTTTAATATAGTAGTTGAAGTTTTCTGTTCTTTCTGTTATTAAATTTGTGCAAGAACACCTCAAAGTTTATGTTATTTGTCTGCCTACTCTCAAAAGCTAAATATACAAGATTGGCTTAAATTAGTTTTTTTGTGATTTTATGTAACTATGTTTTTTTTATATATAGTATATTTTTTATGATATATTTTTCTTGTAGACAAGACAATGATTTGAATGATTAATTTTATTTTCTAGAGTGGGCAACTTTTTCTTTCAGAGTGGGCATTACCCACTCTGCCCCCCCCCCCCCCCGCGCTAGCTACGGGCCTGTATAAACAACTCAGTGATTTTGACAATAGAATCAAGATAAGAATACAATTGTATCTATATTGAGTGTTTTAAGATATTATATGATAGCAGAAGTGATAAAAGGGTAATTGATATATTGCAAAGTTGTTTCTAATTTACTACCACAGGTAAGTATGTAGACAATGTTGAAAAATCCACGCAGGATTTTCAAAACTTGTGATAAATAAGCAAAATAACGATCATAACATAACTAATAAGTATATACAGTGTGTCCACGGATTGATACAAGAGGTACTCATAATTGAAGAAACATTTTTGATTTCCAATTTCATATTTGGATAATGTCCCTGCTTGGCTTGACCCTAATTTTAAATATATTTTCGATTTTGTCAAATCAAAGAGGCCGTGAATGTAGATAAAATAGTACATTATACACCAAGGGAGAGAAAAGTACGATTTTTCCCAAAGTGTAATTGTGTAAGTAAGCCATCGAGGGAAAAATAGCGTTCTTTCCTGCCGTGTATACAGGGTGTCCTGGTTTTTTCCTGTACATTTTTTTATAGAGAGTAAATGTTAGTCTGATCAAAAAATTGTAGGTAGACTTATATTTTTTTCGACTCCTTAAATGTTACAGTATGTTACAAAAGAAATACGAACATTTATTAATGTAATAAAACAAACAAAAAATTTACAAAATAGTTAACGGGAATGCAAAAGAAAACCAAACACATTGAACAGATCCACCACGGCCGATCCAATGCTGATTGTAATGGATGTTTAACCCGCCTCTCACCAATCTGCATAAAATAAGCTGGAGCACCATCTAACTGAAATCATCCATGTTGACGATGATAAATTTTTTAATATTTTAAAATTGCCGTAACTTGTTAATGAGTCATAGGAAGGTGATCCGTCATGCTTTTAGCGGAGATGCCTTGATATGAAGCAATAAAACTAAATAGTCTTCTTCACGAACATTTATTTTAAAATTATGGGTGCCGACATGTTTCAAAACCAAACTGGTTTCATCCCTAAGCCATAATGATCATTAATAAAAGTACATAGTTAAAGCATATGTTAAAGTGAGGTTAAGATTTTAAACGTTGAAGACGATATAGGAATTATATTAGTGCCGGTTGTGGAAAACAAATTTTTTATCTACTCCTACTGTATAATGGCCA
Source organism: Agriotes lineatus (assembly GCA_940337035.1). Taxonomy (NCBI): domain Eukaryota; kingdom Metazoa; phylum Arthropoda; class Insecta; order Coleoptera; family Elateridae; genus Agriotes; species Agriotes lineatus. The sequence goes on along the minus strand of CALNHX010003978.1, from coordinate 6,515 downwards.
TGAATTATGATTCATATTTCACGGTTTGCAGCCAATCATAAAATTCTATTTTCATAATTCAATAGTTTGCAAGTGGCAACCAATCAGAAAATTATATTTTCATTATTCAATAGGTTGTAGCCAATCACAAATGTCATAATTCGGAAATATGAACACAAAACTCCTATTGCATAGGAGTAGATAGAATATCGTAGTACATTCGCGATTATGGCCATTATTCACTCAGATGACTTGCGCCACGCGCCTTCGGCTTGTGGCGCAAATGTCATCTTCGTGAATAATGGCTGTCATAATCGCTCATATAATAATATACTATTATTCAACAGAAATATCTCAAGTGCATTAAAATGCGCGATTACATTCTGACGTTTTCTGTCAGAATGTTTTGCTAAGAAAATTACCAAATACAATTTTCGCTTAACAAAAATCCAGAGTGCGTAGCACGAAGAGTTTTGGAACTTTACGAAGTATATTTCCTCAGAGCAATCAACATTCACAAACAAAATAATAAAGACCACACAGCTAAATTGGGAGATTTTGTATGATCAACTGATTTGCAAAAAATAAGTGAACTATAAGTACCTATTTTCAGTGTTCTTTAATTTCCTCTATAGAAATGCAAGTGACTATACATATACCATAAAATATAAAGAGGAAAAAGACAAAAAATACTTTTATCTACTTTGATGTTACAATATTGTTATTATAACACCGAAAATAGCTACAGTGGAGTCCATTATAGCAGTTTTTTTGCATTTTTTTTCATACGAAAAATGTTCTTGCCTACCTTGTTTCAGACAACAAATAGATTGTTACATTTATGAAGTGTCAAAATTCAAAGTTTTTTTTATTATTTTTATGCAAAGTAGATAAAATAGTATATTATACTCGTTTAATAAGAGGCGTTGTAGCACTCGTTCCATTGGAGCACTCCTCGCTGCGCTCGTCGTACCTCATACTCACTGGTGCTTCAATAGGCCTCATTATTAAATTACTATAATAAATATACTATTATGTACGGCTATCGCCGTAAAAATCTGGTACACCAAATTTTTCCCTTTGTGAATCCGACTGAAATAACAAAGTATCATAGCAACCGCTAGATTTAAAGTAACCGTCACTGCTATCACTAGTCCCTCTTTATAAGCTGTCAGCCCAAATAACAATGTCCACAATTTTTAAATTCAAGTCACTAGATTTTCGACCTTGTACCAGATTTTTAAGGCGATGGCCTTACCATCGATCAATAAAATGCGTTTTTAGACGTAATTTTCAAGCGAAAAACGAGTCTTTTTCAGCGACTGGCGTAATTTTAGTTATTATTTATAAACACTTATTAATTTAACCCATAGTTGACAAGATAATATTCAGCTAAAATATCTGTAAAAATTACCTTGTTTACTTTGTATTGGCAACGATTTATAACAAGAGATCAATAAAAAAACCAATTAGGGTAGACTGTGATATGTGTTATACGTTTGGCAGTACTGAAGTGTATTGTCAGTCTATGTCAAATTCGAGATTAGTAGGTTAGGTTTTGTTTGTTGTTTGACACAGACTGACGTAAAACTTAACCTGCAAATCTCGAATTTGACATCGACTGACAATACACTTCAGTACTGCCAAACGTATAACACATACCACAGCCTACCCTAATTGGTTTTTTTATTGATCTCTTGTTATAATCTAGATCCCTTTTTACTTCCTTTTACAATAAAGGAAGTATTGGATTCACCCCAAAAATTCGAAATTGAGTTTTCAACAGATCTTCACGTTTTAGAGTTCCGTCATCCGAAAAAACATATTTTTTTTCATTGGTCTGTCTGTGTGTCTGTCTGTCTGTGTGTCTGTCTGTGAACAGAATATCTCAAAAACGGAAAGAGGTATGGCGTTGAAACTTCATATGTTTGTGTACTATGTAGATGCGACAGCAAGCTTTTGAAGAAAATCGCATAACCGGAAGTAGGTGTTTACTCTTGTGATTTTTTAGTTTTTTTCGATTTTTTCAAAAACGGCTTTAACGATTTTTTTTAAACTTTACATTTGTATTACATTTTTAATGTGTATTGATGTGAAATAGGTGATTTTCCAGTTGAATACTTCTAAAATGGGTTTCTTTTGTTTTTTTTCTATTTTTTTATTAACTCCTATTTTAAATAGAGCACGCGGTATATTATTACATTTTTAAATTCAGCTAAAATTTTAGAGAAAATTTGTCTCTTGAACTAACACTCTATTTTGTACCGTTTTTGTAAAATTTGTAATTTTTGAAAATTTTTGGCAAATGCTTAGAAATTAAAAATCATATTTTTGGCTAATTATAAGATCACTGTAAAAGGAAGTTGTGTGCGTGTATCACACCAGATTTTTAAATAAAATTTCAATCGTACATAATAGTATATTGTGTATCTAGGACGAAAAGCGTAACATTCCCAGACGACTGTGAATATTGTTGTGCGAGGCGAATGCCGACCCCAACAACACAGGAGGGGCGGAGCCCTGAGGGCTTCCTTGGAGGAGCGGAGCCCCGACGGCCCCCTTAGAAAGGGACGGAGCCCCGAAGGCCCCCTTGGAGAGAGCTGAAGCCCCGAGGGCCCTCTTGGAGAGGGACAGAACTCCGAGGGTTTCCTCGGAGAGGGGCGGAGCCCCGAGGGCCCCCTTGGAGAGGGTTGGAGCCCCGAGGGACCACTTGGACAGGGTTGAAGCCCCGAGGGCCCCCTTGAAGAGGGGCGGAGCCCCGGGGGCTTTCTTGGAAAGGGGCGTAGCCCCGAGGGCTCCCTTGGAAAAGGTCGGAGCCCCATGGGCCCCCTTGGAGAGGGAATCTCTCTCATTCTTTTTTTTAAATTAATATTAATGAAATCTCTCTTCAATTAGCGAACCGAAGCGTAGTTCGGGTGACCCACTAGTCATCAATAATTACATTCGAAAAATATTCCCTGCCTAGGCCGGGTATATTATTCCTGTACAGTTTTATTGTAAATTACCTAGCAACGGCTGGTGTAATGGAATGTTTGACTTTGCTCCACAAAATTTTGTCAATAACGTGTCAGTTCTAGTACGATTGGCGGAAAAGTTTTGTATGCACCTCGGGCGTAACCAGCACCTAGTGCCATAAGTTTCACGCCACCGCCCAAGAACGCATGCTTTACGCCCTTGGTACGTAAATAACTATTTTGCACGATCGGACGTTTCTCATTGGCGTAACTAGCGGGAGGCCAGGGGGGGCAGGCCCTCCCCAGAGTGCCGTCTGGCCCACCCCAGAAAAATAGAAGTTAAATAAATGTAAAAATCTGCTTTTATTATTAACCCATTTAAACTAAGGAGTTGCTTATCGACCCCCACACGTTCTTACATTTTCTGGTTTTATTACCTTTTTTGGTTTAAAATCTTTATAGTATAAATAACATTTGTTGGACGGATGGCTCTAATGAATAATAATATGCAAGAGAAAACATTATTAGTTAACTAATAATTACTTTGAAAAGACTTTTCGTCTGAATATTTTTTTTAGTGAATTGTGCACCATTTTAGTTAGTTTCACTTAAGTGTTCTATAAATAAAGAAGCAATTTATGTCAGAAAAATATAATTGCAATTATTTCATATGCGGGTAAGTAAATGAGCTGATAACTTGAGTGCATCGCTAACTACTCCGTGGGCACATACAGCTAGCTACCTATTATAGGCTCATCCAGTTAAAAATTACGGTGACTTGCTGTTTGGATGTTTGCCTTGCCTAGAGAGTTGATTGATTTCATAGCTTTGAAGAGTACGATCCAGAATTGTATGTTTAATAGTGTTCTATGTAAGCAAGGTAAATTTTGTGGTACTTGAATTTCCACACTTGCTAGCCCAAGGCAGAACAAAGAGAAATCACAATAACTATTAAGAGGATATTGATGTTTTCAAGAAAGTATTTGCTTCGACGATACTGAGAAAAATAAAAATTGTGGTTCAAAAACGTGTAAATGGAAACTAAGTGATGTTTCCCAAAAAAAAAATGTTTCTCCTGGAATAATATTTTTTACCGCCAACCTCATTGAGTTCTAAGAAGTAATCTATACATTTTTTATGTTGTTATGAACCGAGAAATAATTTATTAATATGCTACTCAGACAAATAGTATTACGAGCTACCCTCGTAATACCCATAATTTCTGTAAAGCAATAGATCATAGATCAAGTGCACCATGGAAATCAAACTTGCCATGAAACAAATGTTTGTTGTTTTCTAGTTTAACAGTTCAAATTTAGTTTTGATAATTGCAACAGTTATTACATAGTTTATTTTGCAATAAGTGTTGTGCATCAAAAATGAATTTAACGAGAGAGAATTTTAGAGCCATGATTTGCTATGCCTTTAAAAGTTCAATATCTCCGAAAGAAAGTTTTGGATGCCTTCGTGCTGCTTTAGTGACCAAGTGCCTTCGCATCAGAGAACTGTCTATTGTTGGTTTAATGAATTTAAATTTGAAGGAGTTTCAATTAGTCACGATTTTTGCGAAGGAGGACCAATTTCTGCAGTTACCGATACGAACATAAATCCTGTGCGAAGAATGATTCAGTAGGACAATCGAGACACATATAGAATTATTGAAAGGGTCTTGGACACTGACATGACTACAATAAACAAGATTTTACATAATCATTTGGGTGTAAGAAAAGTCTGTTGGGGGTGGATACCACACAGTTTAACAGAAACATAACAGCAGCATGTGAATTTGTAAAAGAAATATGATGAAGGTAGATATAAAGCAGTTTACATCATACTGGTGACGAAAGCTGGATATATGCATTTGAACTCGAATCTAAGCGACAGTCTGCACAATGGATGTTTCCAACAGATACTAATGCAGTTAAAATGCAGTGGTTTCGAAGAGTTGGTAAGAAAATGATTGCTTGCTTTTTCTCGAAATCAGGACCTATCGCAACTGTCGTGCTTGAAAATAGACGTACGGTTACCGCAGAATGGTACACAATAGTATGGCTGCCAAGCGTTATTCAAAAAGCTCATTTACAGCTCCCAGCACCATTACAATGCTTTTAGTCATACCGCATACCAAACAAAATAACTTTTAGAGACTTCCGGGTCAAAATTGCGAAGTTATCTCCCATACAGCTCTGACCTATTACCTTCCGAATACTTTCTATTCCCTCCATTAAAAAATAAAATGCGTGGTGTGCAATTTTGAACTCCCAAAGGTGCTGTGGAAAGCTTCAAAAACCTTGTTTCTCAGTAACTCAAGAAGAGTGGAATTTGTTTTGAAAATTGGTTTTACCGAATGCGAGTTTAAGGGCGAATATTTTAAGAAATATTAATAAAAACAAATTTTGGCTACAAAACTTTTGTTTTATTAGATTGTAGAAATTTACCCTCGCATAACAGCGTCAAAGAACATGCAAATAAATGTATGCGAAAAAGTTATGTATGTATGTAAATTCATGTCTTCATAGGTATACATACGTATTGACGATGGTTGGTTGGGGGGGCCTGGCCCTCCCCAGCCAAAAATCCTAGTTACGCCAATGACGTTTCTTTATATTTACATGATCTGTTTACAAACACAGTAAGTTATATTTACCAACGCAACGTCGACATTTATAGGATTGCTAAGGCCTCGCCGCTCAGCAGGCGGTAGGTAGTTATAGTTATGAATTACAATATAATGCGAATTCGTATTTTTTTAAATTTTTTGTTGTTAAAAAATGTATTAAGCTATGTATTTGGTTGTTATGAGCTTTGTAAACTGAATTTACCACCTGTACTATTTAAATAACTACCATTGCCTTTATTTTAATTACAGAAGTATAATTTATTACATAAGGAAATATGAAAAGGCAAAACCTAAACTTTCACCTCTTTCTTTGAAAATTAAATTAATTATGGATAGTTTTAAAATGAAGAAGTGAAAATATTTCGTGTTCAATTGAGAAGTAAACTTTTAGTTTACCGAATGTCCTTCCGCAAAATACAGAAATAACTGAAAAAGTCTAGATATGCAATTCTATAAATATATTTAAATAGGCACTTTCAAGTTTCAAGCCAATTTTTATAAATAAACTCAAAAATGCCAAAGAAGTGGACTGTAGCAGCCATAGAAGTTATTTGAAATGTGTAGTTTGTGAATAGAAATCAGTATTTAATAATAAGGTATTTGGCATGGTTTATTTTCGCCGCCCATTGTTGAAATGTTTTTGCCAAATAGAAATTAAATTCCTCTGAAATGCACACGAGCTCAACCTAAATACTTATTTTGTTCAAGTTCTACATTTACAGTTTTGATAATTACACTGAAGATAAGGTTTTGGCCAGGAACTAAACTAATTTACGGGAAAAAATCGGAGAAATAATAAAATTTTAAATACGTTATTCCAAATTCGAGACTACGAATTGCTAATAAATGGGTAAAACGAGATATGAATACTATATTTTGGTATACAGCGGAAAACGAAATATGGAAGAGTGCAGTCAGGAGTTGGCTTGCTGCTACATGAGAAATTTGAGCAATGTATAGGA